>JAPYZL010143029.1:0-21301 GCA_030522825.1 Platygaster orseoliae
GTAACACGAATATCTTTTTTGATTTTGAGTTTTGTAAAAAGTGGCAAAGGACTTTTCGACTCAGAAAAATATGAAGAAAATTTGGATAGAGTTTGTTCCTTGGTTTTTATCCCCACTCCTCGTAAGAGCGCGTCTATTGTTTAAATTTCAAATTTGAATAACTTCTTTGGTTTTGAGTTTTGCAAAAAGTAGTAAAGGACTTTTCGACTCGAAATTTAAAAAGGAATTCAGGATTTTTTTTTTTATCGAAGACTTTGGGACACCCTGTATACATGCAATATTCATGTTTGATAATGATTTAAATAATAAATTATTAACATGGGCAAAATTGAATTAATAAATAAATAATAAGTAACGAAATCAAAATTTAAATGATTTCAATAGTTTCTTTTAATCAATAAAGAACTGCCATATGTTCAATATTTTTGTAAATTCAAAGAAAAATTCTTTCAGAAAACTGAAAAATTTCTATTTGTTCTTATTGCAAATTACATTACTAAAATAATGACAATTGCACTCAATTTCAAAAACTTTGATAACACTCAACAAAAGTAGATATATACATGTAATATTTATTTTTGATAATGATTCGAATGATAAATTAATAATGTAGGCAAAATTAAATTGAAAAATATATAATAATGTAAAGAAAAAAAAATCAAATGATTTTAATCGTTTCTTTCCATCAATAAAAAAGTGCCATATGTTCAATATTTTTGTAAATTCAAAGAAAAATTCTTTAAAAAAATCTTGAAAAAATTTTAATTTGTACTTATTGCGAATTACATTACAAAAATAATGACAAGCACATTCAATATCAGAAACTTTGATAACACTTAACGAAAGTAAATATATATTTATACTTCATTAAGAATATAATATTAAAATAATAACATAGGCACAATTAAATTAATAAATAAATGAAATAAAAATTTAAATGATTTCAATCGTTTATTTCAATCAATAAAGAAGTGCCATATGTTCAATATTTTTGTAAATTCAAAGAAAAATTCTTTGAAAAAACCTGGAAAAAATTTCAATTGGTACTTATTGCGAATTACATTACAAAAATAATGACAATCGCACTCAGTATCAGAAACGTCGATAACACTTACCGAAAAAGCAAAAAAAGGAACGAAACTCACTCTTAGATAAAAATACATCTCACCTTGGCAGCTTCAAAGATCTTTTGCACAGCAGCGGATATCTCGGGCCCGATCCCATCGCCAGGAATCAATGTGCACTTGTGAGTTGCGCTGCTGTATAATCTCACGTTCCCCAATTTCGGTGACAGCTTTTCCAATTTTCAAAACAACAAAATAGCCCCCTCAATTAAAACAGATTGCTCAAATTCCAAAGACAATATTTCCACGATTCATGAATTGCAAGGTAAGGAAAAACTACTCAAAAGGGAAGAATAAAGGAGATAAAACATTTTTGTGAAGAATTTGCAAATAAATTTGCGAATCGTATGTTATGGAATTAGGAGATGTTCTAACCTTCGCGAATTTTTGGGAAACGAGGACATGGACGGTGTCGGATTTGCCAATTTTCGGCGTTTCGGAATAGTTACCTGGCGTATCCAATGAGATGCCATTATAGGAAAATAGCGTGTTATGAATTTGAGAAAAGGGGAATTTGAGATTCGAGTCTGGAAATTTGAGATAACTCGAGAGGTTTCCGGGTTTCCGGATTTGTCTTCTAGAAAAGTCTTCTGCTAGATAAGGGGCGTGGGGGGAAGCTGATTCTTCTGCGCATGTTGGGTTTTAAAGGCGTGATATGTGGCTGAATTTGAAGTTTTTTTTTTTTTTTTTTTGTTAGTTTCTGAGAGTTTTTGCATCTTTTTATGCCAGTTTCGTTTTCATAATAATTTTTCATGTTTTTGTCGATATTTTTGGTTAAAGAACTCGTACAATTTTGAATTAACGGAAGTCGGTATTTTTGCAGTCTGTTCAACTTGTGCTCAACGCTGCTGATATCCGGCAGCACAGCCCGATTAGCAAGAATCCGCCATTTTGGCGAAATTTGGCCGATATGTGGATGAATTTAATGTTTTATTTTGTTAGTTTCTGACAGTTTTTTTATCTTCTCTTGCCAGTTTCATTTTCCTGATAATTAATCGTGTTTTTGTCGATATTTTTTGTTGAAGAACTTGTACAATTTTGAATTACCAGAAATTGGTCTTTCACATCCTGCTCAATTTATGCTCAACCCTGCTGATTTCCGGCGGCACAGCACAAATCCGTCATTTTGGCGCAATTTAGCAAATATGTGGCAGAATGTAATGTTTTATTGTTAGTTTCTGATATTTTTTCATCGTTTCATGCCAGTTTCATTTTCATGATACTTTCATGATGTATTTATCGATATTTTTAATGGAAGAACTTGTACAATTTGAATTACCGAAAATCGGTTTTTTCACGGTGTGCTCAACTTGTGCTCGACGCTGCTGATTGCTGGCGGCACAGCACAAATCCGCCATTTTGGCTTAATTTAGCAGATTTTGTTGTTTTATTTTGTTAAAATCCGTCAATTTTGTCATCATTTCATGCCAGTTTCACTTTCATAATAATTTGTTGTGTTATTCTTGATATTCTTTCTTAAAGAACTTGTACCATTTTGAATTACCGGAAGTCGGTTTTTTCGCAGTCTGCTCAGCTTGTGCTCAACCCTGCTGATTTCCGGCGGCACAGCATGAATCCACCATTTTAACTCAGTTTGGCGTGTTTCCGTGAATTCGTCAATTGTCAATAAAAGTTCTTGCGAAATAAATCACTCGGATTTCAGTGGAAATTTCGTCTGGGTGTTGGGTTAAAAGCGTTATGAAAAACGAAGAGTAAGTATTTTACATAGAGACATGAATTTTAGCTCATTTATCCATGAAATTTTCCGGCATTCAATGCGGTTCTTTGAAAACAATGGCGCTTCATTTATTTATCTTTGAAATCCTACCAACGTTGTTAAATCTGGTCAAATCCAATAACTTCGTATGTATTTCATGTGTTTTTAGAATGGCAGGAATGTTAACGTGAGTTTTCATTATGTTTTTTTATACAGTCACAGACAGTTTTCAAAAATCCAATTTTTTTGCGACTCGACTTTTTCCCAGGAAATAAAATTTGAAAAATACGCTAATTGATTTGAAATTTAATTTTTATAATTTTTTGGTTATGTTTTGAAATGACGTAATATTTAGGATTCTTTAAAAAACTTTTGAAATTGTCCAAAACGTTGAGAACCCCTGTATAACAAATCAGAACTGATTTTTCTATGATGGAAAAAACATAAAGTGTAATATTAATGCTAATGTGAATTTGAAAAATTATTCTCCACCAAAATTGTTAAAAAAAATATTATAATGGTGATAAGAATGATATATTTCCCGCTTAATATTATATTTTTCCAGGAAATAAAACTCTTCAAAAATACACTTATTGATTAGAAATTTAATATTTATTATTTTTTTGCTATGAAAAAAAAGACGCATTGGGATCTTTTGAAATACTTAGGTAATTTTTCAAGATGTTGAGAACCCCTGAAAAATTAATCGAAACTGACTTTTCTTACATTAGAAAAAAATAAAGTGTAATATTATTGCTTATTTGAATTTGAAAAATGATTCCCTTAAAAAAATTCGAATAAAAATACTATAAGTGAGATATATTTAAAATTAATATACAATTTGCCGCATTAAATATTGCACCAGTTCAAATAAAAGTTGTCGAAAAACTTTATTGTAAATTTTCCATAGCCTACATTTATTTGAAAAGACATTACATTTATTATTTGAAAAACATACATTTATTTGAAAAAAAGTTTTTTATCCACAATTTGCTAGTAATTGGATATTTGGACGTGAATTACTAGCGAACTGTGAATAAAATATCGTACTGTGAGTTTCGGAAATGGCCTATTTTGACGAAACGATTACAGCCCTCGGCTTCACCTCGGACTGCAAACTTTCGTTTCGTCGAAACCGACATTTCCAAAACTCGCAGTAATATACTATTATATAAAATGTTACATTATACATAAAAAAGCGTAATAAATGAATTTCAGTCACAAGAATTAAACAATTTATTTTTAAATAAAAAGACGAATTGTTATATTCCTATGATTTTTTTCGCTCTAAAATTGGTCAAAATATTCTTAAAGTTACAAGAGTTCACAAATAAACAAAAACAATATATATTCCATAAACAATCATGTTTTTTAATTAAAATCTACATTTTTTTTATAATTCAAAGTTATCAGAAACTTGAGATTAAAACAAGAAATATTGCTGAAAGGAAAAAAGTAACCTAACAAAATTTCTTAAAATTAAAGTAAATTTTTTTTAAAAGAGTAAATTTTCATTGCAGTTTAAACATGCAGAATAACGATGATAGAAGTCGCAGCCGAGATCGCGATCGATCTCGAAGAAACGATAGACCATTGCGCGTCAGTTCCAACAGTCGCGATAGAAGCAGAGACAGAATGGACCGAGGCAGCAGAAAAATTTCTGAACGCCGAATCTATGTTTCAAACATACCTTACGATTTCCGATGGCAGGATTTGAAAGACCTTTTCAGGACTGAAATTGGAAAGGTCGCTCACGTGGAGCTCTTCACAGACGAGCACGACAAGCCTCGAGGCTGTGGAATCGTTGAATTTGAAGACTCAGATTCAGTGAAAGTCGCAGTTGAAAAAATGCATAGATTTGACATCAAGGGCCGTAAATTGGTGGTCAAAGAGGTGATTTTTAGAATTAAAAAAATATTGAAATTGGGAATTTAAAAAATTAGAAAACTAAGTCCTCCCATTTTCTCCAGTATGAAATTCACTAAGATCTGATATCTTGACTGTTATCAGATTTTAATTTTCAATCTACAAATAAAATTTTTGGCAACTTGATAATGATATCTATTCTTGTTAAACTTTGGTACTCGATTTTTTATCGCACACTCTGATAATTACATTTTAGGCACCTTAGTGCATAAAATTACATTTAATGAACTTTATCAGGATTACGACATCGAACGTGACAAGTACGGAAGATTGGCTGGAAGTAGGAACAGCGAAAGGAGTCGCGAAGACCGTTATCGTGACGCGCCAAGATCCAATTCAGGTCGCCAAAGTAGCGGCGGTGGAGGAGGTGGCGTCGGCGGAGGCGGAGGTGGCAGTGGAGGTGGAAGTGGAGGCGGTGGAAGCACCGAAAACAAGTTTGGAAACACTTACGGTCTCAGTACACAATTCCTCGAGTCCTTGGGAATAAACGGGCCTTTGGTTACTCGAGTTTTTGTAGCCAATGTAAGTGTAACATGATTTGAAAATATGTATCTAATTTGTGAATTTAGAATTTTCAGGATTTTAGTTTATAAATCTATAAATATATAAGTACGCAATTGTACACCATGACATTTGGTCGACTCATTTTTACCTGTTTGTAATAAATAAAATATTATTTTATTATTGATCACTAGGAGCCAATTTGTTTCATGAAGGTTATAAATTCAGGCTTTCAACATCTTTTCTTTTTTTTCAAGCTTTTGACTTTATTATAATAAGCCCTCACCAGGAAAAATTATTTCGCCTGAAAAACTTATTCAATATTTTGCTGGTCGACATAACAATTTGAATATATAAATCATTTTCCACGTAAAATAAAAGAAAATGTATGTTTTTTTTTAGCTCGATTACAAAGTTGATGAGAAAAAACTTTTGGAAGTATTTAAACTGGCCGGCAAAGTTCTGCACGTTGAATTGGGAAAGGATAAGGATGGTAAATCGAGAGGTTTCGGAGTGGTAGAGTACGATCACCCCGTAGAGTCTGTCCAGGCTATTTCCATGCTGCACAATCAGCAATTGTTCGATCGTCGCATGACTGTACGACTCGATCGTGCCAACGAACCTGATATGCCACCCAAATTACCGGAAGGTAAACATTTTAATTTGAAAATGAAACTGTATTCTTTACAGGGTTTTAAACGTAGTTTTCCATGCAAATCTGATTTATTCCAAAAGGTCTGAAGGGCCTGGGAATGGGTCTCGGAGCCGGTGGAAATCGATTGACTGACGTCGCCAGAAATCTGCCAAATGTGCAGCCAAGCCCTCCAGTCGTCAACTCCATCGCGACACCTGTTTTGACCACTGGAGCATTTGGCACTGGATTGAATTCTGTTGTTCCTGCGCAGCTTGGTAAACAAACAATTGAATTTATTAAATTATATATATATATATATTATAGAAATGATGGGGAGGGATGGTGGAAGACGCTGGTGGACTGAAATAAGTGGGGTAGACAAAGAGAAGTAGAGACTAGTAAGAGACAGAATCGTAGCACGAATTTCGTGAAGCTTGTACCCCCTGACCGAAACATCCTGACATGTTTTAAATAAATGACGTATTCAATCAAAAAGTGACTGGTCATCGTGCCTTTTATATTTAAGGGGACCGTCTAGTGTATCGGCTTCAAAAAATCGATTTTTTTGTTGTGCATATTTCTCATCGTGATAGTGTTAGAAATATGCTGTCGAAAGGTTTTAGCTGTATCAGTCCTCGTTCAGAAGTTGTAGAGCGTCACGCGCAGTCAATCGGCGGTACTCCTCAGGTGCTTTCCGGAGTACCGCTTTTCAGGTGTTTTAATTATCAGGTGAAAATAAAACATTTTGATTTACGGGAACGCGTTTTCAATCAGGGGGGAGGGGGGAGCTCTGTGGACCTGGCATTGACGATTGAGCGTAAGATTTGATTAACTATACTTTGTATTTAAATGCTTCTCCTGAAAAGTCGTGTTTTTAGGGGGCGGTTGAACGTTTTTAGAGAAACTGTCGAACAGTTTGGAACAAATTTTGTTTTTTCTTGCTTAGAACACATGTCGCTAAAACGTCACATGAGTTTTTTCAAAAATCTTCATTTGAAAAATATTTACAGCCATTATTAGCCAGAAAAATAGTGTAAAATGAAAAAAAAATTTCTGTAACTCATAATTTTGAAAATTTTTGAGATTTTCGAAAAAGCTCGTGTGACGGCGTAGAGAAGGGGATCACAAATAAAAATTCGTTTCATGTTTGTGTTTCTGATTGCCCGAACTCTCTAAAGTGTTCACCCCAAGCACTTCATTTTTTTTGACAAGGGCGCATTCAAGGACACACAGGAGGATTATTGAAATACTTAGAGATTTAGAAAAAAACATGTTTAAGGATCAAGATTTAATAAAAAAGATTTAAAAAACCGCATCAAAAACTCTTCAGTAGTATTTTTGTAATCGTCTTTCAAAAAAAATAGGGTCCGAAAACCGGTCGCTACACTAGACGGTCCCCTTGAATTAAAACAAGGACCAGGGATTTTTCATAAAATTTTTATCATATGTTCTAGCGTCTGCATTGACGAACACGAACGCTGCTGCGTTGCAAACCCTGGCAGCCGGTGGTTTGGGCGCAAACCTCGCGACGAGTTCTTTGTTGAACTCGACCCTCACTAGCGAATTGGCCTCGAATTTGAACAATTTCAGCAACGTCGGCAGTAGCCTCTCGAATTTGCAAGCTACTCTCGCGAATTCCCAAGGAAATAGTAATTTCCAAGCAGCACGCGCCCTTGGAAAACTGGAGAACGACTTGGCCGGCAACAATGCGTTTGGAAATTTGAATTATGGTGGTGGCATGGGACGCGATTTCGACAGTGGATTCAACAGGGGCGGCGGCGATAGCGATCGCCCCAGCGGAAGTTTTCCGTCGGGTCAAAGTAGCGGTAATCGACAAAACTCGAACGGATCGCGCAACATGTCATCCGACACTATCGTTATGGAAAATGTAAGTTGTGGTTTATTTGAAATAGAAAATAAGATGTACAGGGTAGATGAGTATGGATGTACCTGAAGTTCCAAACGTTTAAAATTAAACAAAAAAGAAAAATATATGAGCTTTCAGGGAAAAAAACTTTCCAGCTTCTTTCTAGGACTTTTCAGTCAGAACTGTAAACTTTATAGTCCCAAAAAAAATATTTAACACAATCTTCTACATGACGAGAAATCAGGAATTTATATATTTTTTCTTTTCGTTTCATTTCAAACGTTTGGAACTTTAGGTACACGAGTATGGTGATGATACAGTTTAAGAACAAGAAGAAAAAATTATTGGTGAGTTTTTGCAAGAATCGATGCCTTGGGTCAAGGCTGGATTTTGGAATTTGGCGAATTGGCGCCCTAGGCAGTTTTAAGAATCGCCCGCCCCTTAATATTTGAGGAGAAAAAAATTGAAGTTCAGTGAATTGGAGAATTATATGAATTTACAAGAATTACAAAAGAGGAAAAATATAGAAAAATTGTTAATACGTTGAAATTTGGGAATTCAGATGTTTTGCCCACCTTGGTAATTTCAAAATTTAGGTTATTAAGATAATTTGGCAAATATTGTTATTTCTTCATAATTTTATCAATTTTTCCCACTCTAGAAACCAAGTGAATTATTATTATAATTTTGAAATTTCGAAGAAGACAGATATTCTGAAAATTCGCTGAATTTTGTGAAATTTAAATATTCAAGCAATTTTCAAAATTGTAGAAATGTGATTGATGAGGGAAATTCGAAGAGTTGGACATTTAGAAATTTCAAAGATTGCAAGAATATAGTAAAAATTCATTCATTCTCGTGAAAATAATTCATGAACTTCAATGATTACCAAAATTCAGAAATTTTGTCGAAATTACAACATTTTTCAAATCATGAGATTTTCTCAAAATTCAGAAATTATTAATAATTCAAAAATGCTTCTAGTTGGAAAATTTTACCATATATGGAAATTTTAAGCATTCTGAAAATTCGAGACAAAAAATGGTCAGCAAAATTAATTGATTAATATATTAAAATTTAGAAATAACGAAAGTAAATATGTCTCGACCATTTCAGCAATTTTACTTCGAAAATTTCAGTTTTTCAGAACATTCTGTCAAAATTTGAAAGATGTCGAAAATTTTTGAGATAGTAAGTATTTCAATATTTTATAAATTTACTAATTTTTATGAATATCATTCATATTATTTAATTATTACTAAAATTTGGAAATTTCGTGACATTTATAATATTTTTTAAAAGGTAGGACTTTCACTAAAATCATTAATTATTTATAGTTCAAAAATGCTTGAAGTAGGAAAATTTTAAGCGTTTTTAAATTTGCAATTTAAAAAAATCGACAAAATTTATGGATGACTCTTTTAAAATTGATAAATTATGAAAACAAAGATGTTTCGACAATTTCCGTAATTTCATTTCTAAAATTTAAATTTCTCCGAACATTCCATCAAAATTAGGAAAATTTCTGAAATTGCAAGAATTTCACTATTTTAAAAATTTAACGATTTTTATGAATGTCATTCATATTCTTGAATGATTACTGAAATTCCAAAATTTCGTCACATTTAGAATATTTTTCAAACGATAGGATTTTCGCAAAAATCATAAATTATTAATACTTCAAAAATGCTTGGAATTGAAAAAATTTTTAAATGTATGGAAATTTTCAGTGAAAAAAGGTTGACAAAATTTATTGATAAGTATATTAAAATTGAGAAATTACGAAGAAAAAGATATTTTGATAACTTCAACAATTTGAACTCGAAAATTTCAGTTATTCCAAACACTCTGTTAAAATTTGAAAAATGTCGAAAATTTTGGAGATGTTTACCGTTTTTTTTATGGATCTTAATATGAAAATTTTGAATCCTTTAATATTCATCAATCTTATTAAAATTTTTCGTGAAGCGCGGAAGATTTTCTAAAAATGTATTATAACATTCACATTAACTATTAGCATTCTCTAGAAAAATTACTGATTATATTATAAAACTTGTTATTATGGAACTAATTTATTATGTTGCTACTTATACAAACAAAATCAGTAAAAAATCCTCACATAAGTTATTCAAATATTGACAACTCCGTTGAATTGTAGTTTCTTGCTGCTTAAACAAATTTCGAAAATTTCCTTAAAAACTTGCTTGTTCAGTAAATTCAGCTTTGCCTTGGGTCATCAATAAACAACTCCAAAAGGATTTTGGAAGTTTTGCTCAATTTTTGGAGTTATTTTTTTAAATAAAAATACCATAGTGATGCGCTTGGCTCCAGGAATTCATTTTTACATTTTTTTTCGTGACAAAAAGATTTTTTATATCAGTTACTTCGAGCTCGATGTATTTCCTAAAATGTGTCACAAGCACATCATTATGGTATTTTTATTTTCTGAAATTAGACCTATTCTACAGTTTTTTTTTTTCAATTCATATTTATTATTGTAAATAATTTAAAATATCGAACTAAATTTACAAAATCCTTATTGATGACTCCAAGATATCCATTGTTGCAAAAATTTACTGAGCATTTTTCCAAAAGTCAAATTTTGTTCAACTGTATAAAATGAGTGAATGCAAAGTTAATAATTCGTTCTGTTTTGAAAACATGTTTGTTAAATGTCATTGTTTTTTCGTTTTTTTTTTCTTTCTTTGAAATGGATAACGAATGAAACGAGATAAAATTCGTCAGGAATAAAACGTTTGATTGGTTTTGAATTTCTTTTGAGCAGCTTCCTCAAAGCACAACTTGGCAAATGTTGAGGGACAAGTGTCAGGACATTGGAGACGTCAAGTACGCAGAAATGATGAGCAGTGATCGCGGAGTCGTGCGATTTAACAACCCTTGGGACGCCGAACGCGCAGTCTGTATCCTTTGAAATGAAAATTTTTGCTGTCTTTAATCCCGTGTTTTTTTTCTTTTTTTTTATGTGTAACTCATTCAACTTTACTTTATTACAAAAATGACAACAACAAAATTATAATCTAAAAAAAAAAATAATCTGTCGTGTTAAGGAACAAAATACATTTTATTGCAAAAAGAAATTGGGATGAAAAAAAAAAAACAAATGAAAAACAACGAATGATAATTTTTCATTTTGCAACGAAACAGTGGAACGAAATTTGGGCCTTATGGATTGTGCCCTAATAGTGAGCCCCAAATTTAAGATTCCCAAATTATTTTTGGGCCCCAACAGTGTGTCCCAAATTGCAGGTTCCCAATATATCAGTCCCAAATTTACAAGGCCCAAATAGTGAATCCCAAATTTCAGATTCCCAATATATCAGGCCCAAATAATGAATCCCAAATTTCAGGTTCCCAATTTATCAGTCCCAAATTCACAAGGCCCAAATTATTTTTGGGCCTTCTGGATTGGACCCAAATTGCAGGTTCCCAATATATCAGTCCCAAATTCACAAGGCCCAAATTATTTTTGGGCCTTCTGGATTGGACCCCAACAGTGAGTCCCAATTTATCAGACCCAAAAATAATTCGGGACTTATTAATTGGGTCATAGATTACAAGGCCTGATTGAATTTAATTAAATTTAATTGATGGGGGTAATTTTTGAGATAAAACTTGTCACTTATTTTTCCTTGACCATTTTATAAATAAAATAGCTGTGATGGATCGCTCTCGCTTGGACGGTCGATCTATTGACGTGCGACTGTATTAAGAACGCAAAATCAAGGTAAAGCCCTATATTAAAAGACTTGTCAGAATTTCCATTGAGTAAGAGAGACAGCGTCGAAAAATATCAAGGGCTCGAGGAATGTCTTTGTCTTTCTATCGTCAATCCATCATTCGACTCTTCAAAGAATGAGAATCAAGAACGAAACAAAATCACTAAAACAGGGAAGACCTCGTCGAACATATTTTATTCCTCGAAACGAAGAACTAAAGTGATGGCTCCGCCTTGGATTTCGATGTAACGATAATTGTCAGGTCTTTGCATTATTTTTAGGTTGCTGATAATCTAGTTTACATACACTTTGAAGGGTCAACGTAATCAAAATGGTACGAAATGCAGAATACAAGGATTTTGAAATGTATCTCTTTTTTATTGTTGGGACTACTGCATTTTGAGGTGAAAAGTTTTTCCAAGGGTCGTCGAACCTTCAAGTGAGGTTTTTGTCATTGAAGATTTTTGGATTTGCACTTTTTGTATGGTTGAATTACAGAAATCAATGGAAAGAATAAAAATCCCACATTCCAACTAATAGCTCCAACATGAAAATGAAATATATTTCTCGTCACATTTTGCATTTTTTACCGTTTGATTAGTAGTTTTCACTCGTTCGACCAGTTTCTTTTGTTTTTTTTCTGGTTGCTAGTTTTTTTAAAAACAGTGAATTCAGCTGAAGATGGAACACAACGTTGTGGAGCTTGGAGAGACTTGGAAAGTTCGACTTTTTGTATCTCTATAGATTTAGCGAGGCTTAGGTTGGCCGTTCTTTTTTTTACTCATGAAAATTGTATACTGTAATCCACGTCTAGGAAGAGTCCACACTCGTTTTTTGATCATTTCTTTGCACTAGCTTCTGTACTCGAGTTACTGGAATTTTTTTGTTTTTGTTTTTTTTTGTTTTTTCAAGTTTAACGTTTTTGTCGTTGATAGATTTGTTTCGTATAACGAGGACAACGTGGACAACGGTTTTGTGCATTGTATTCAACTCTTGTATAATCCCTAAAGCGATGGTAGCGATTCAATAAATATTCTGACAATTTGACAAACGTATCAGCTGGTTTTTTCGTTTTTGTGTTTCTTTATCTTGTTATATTTTAATTTTTGTTTTTATTTTTTTGGCAGGGTTGTTGCTAGAAATTGGGAAAGAAGTGGAGGGGGGGGGGGTTGTAGAATTTTTTTTGTAAATAATGAAGGTTCGTATGGATATTCAATGCCTGGGTTGGTCAGTGACTTTGGTGGTGGTTTTCATTGGTTATTGTTACATGTTTAATGGAGATTTTGCAACATTTTGGGGGGAATTGTGGATACGTGGAAAAGAAGTGTAGGGAAAAACATTTTTTTTTGTACGCGTTTTATGGTTTATAATTTTGTTTCGGGTTTTTATGTTATTTAAATTTTGTAGTGCAGAGTTGTACATTTTTTATTCTTGGAATGTTTAATTTGAATATTTTAGATTTTTATGTCATGTTATTTTTGAGTAATTGAAATGCAGAAGTGTAAATTTTGTTTTTATTTTGAGATTTTGATGTAAAACTAGTTTTTTGTGTGAAAATTTGGAAAATTTCATTTTCATAATTTTTATTTTATAAATGATTCTAATTAAACTCTGTTTTTCGAAAATTTACAACACTGCAGTATTTTATTCTGGAAATATAAAAATTATTCAGTAATTGAAATTCTCAATTTTTCTGTTCATTTTCCAAAGTTAGAAATTTAACCTCTTAAGTAAGAATTTTACATTTTTATGATTACTTAATTTTTTAGTTTTTATATTTGAAATTCTTATATTTTTAATTCCAAGTTTTCATATCTAGTAAATCAGATAAATGTTAAATATCGTGGACTTATTTATTTATTTTTTTTTTCAATTTTTAATTTGAATATTAAATATGTATCGTGGAATTGGGTTTTTTGGATTTTCAGGTCACTGTTATTTTTGAGTAATTATAATTCCAGAGCTCTAAATTTTGTTTTTATTTTCAGACTTTAACATAAAACTAGTTTTTCGTGTGAAAATTCGGAAAATTTTATTTCCATCATTTATATTTCATAAACGATTCCAATTTTACTCTTTTTTTTTCGAAAATTTACAACGCTACAGTATTTTATTCTAGGGGAATGGAAAAATTGTTAATTAATTGAAGTTTGCAATTGTTTTGTCACTTTTCCAAGATTAGAAATAGAACCTCTCAAGAAAGAATTTTCCATTTTTATGATTATTTAATTTTTCAGTTTTTACATTTAAAATTGTCACATTTTCGAGTTGTATCTAGTAAATTAGATAAATAATAAATATTGTGGAATCGTTTTTTTTTTATTTTCATGTAACTGTGTTATTTTTGAGTATTTGAAATTCATGAAGTCGAAATTTTGTTTTTATTTTCAGATTTTGACATTAAACTAGTTTTTTGTGCCAATTCTGAAAGTTTCATTTTTATCACTTATATTCTATGAACTGTACCAATTTTACTTTTTTTTTTTTCTAAAATTTACAATACTGTTGTATTTCATTCTGGGAATGTAAAAATTATAAAGAAATTGAAATTCACAATTTTTGTTATGTTAATTTTACAAGATTAGACACCTTTCAAGTAAGATTTTTCGTTTTTTAAAATTCAATTTTTCAGTTTTTACATTTAAAATTCTCACATTTTCAAGTTCCAAATTCTCGTATCCAGTTAATCAGATGAATGTTAAATATTGTGAAATTGTTTTTTTTTTTTTTCAATTTAAATATTGAATAGTTTTCATCATTTATATTTTACAAACGATATCAATTTTACTCTTTTTTTTCGAAAATTTACAACACTGCAGTATTTTATTCTGAGGGAATGTAAAAATTGTAAAGTAATTGAAATTTGCAATTTTTTTATTGTCAATTTTCCAAGACTATACATTAAACTTTCCAAGTAGTATTATTTATCGTAATATTTTCGAACAATTCCGAACATACACGAACACTTCCGAACATACCCAAGAACATACTCGAATATTTCCGAACGTTTCTGAACATACCCGAATACATAACACTTTCAAACAGTAGTTGATAAATTTTAATTTATGTTTTTAAGTTAATTGAAGTTAATTAAATTTGATCAGTAGAAGTAATTTTCGAAATAAATTTTTTTCTTCGGAACATTTTCATTCTGTCGAAAAAATTCTTTAAATTTCAACCATAAAAGTCGTAAATGGTTGACGTAGTTCCACGTAACGTCACATACTTTTTGTGCCTCCGTCTAAGTTTGAGTAAAAACTGGCAATTTCAGGGTTATTCAATAATGCAAATTTCATCTTATATTTTAGTCCAAAACATTCCTTTCTTTTTAATTTTAATGCGCACATTTTTTATCATTTTTTAAAAAATACTCATCAATTTTACTCGGAATTTTGGGAAAGCGCAACAACCCTGTACGATTTTGTTTTTTATTTTTAAAAGCAAGGTTTTCATCGTGGCTGTGCTGGTTTGGGAAGTCTCGATTCGTGGTGTACCAGGTCTCAGATGAAACAGCTTTATCGTCGAAAACTGTAGGTCACTGCGTTGCCTGTAGGCTTGTTTTTCAGTAAATAATTTGTTTTTCCATCTCTTTTCACGACTCACCGAATCGAAGTTTTGTTTGTTCCCCAAGAGAACCGTGAGTCCTGGAATTTGATCCCACGCACCATTTCATGTAGTCAGCAAACTTGATTGTTTTTTCTATTTTCGATCAATGTTTCTGTTGGATGTAAAAAAGGAATTTGTGGAAACTGGACTCGATATGTGAATTTTCTTTCCAACTTTTTTTTTATGTAAATTCTTTCCAGTGGAAAACAATTCCGGAAAAAAGAGTTTTTTGGTGTTTATTGTTGCAGTTGTCAAGATGTGCATTTTGGAAGTAAGTTGTTGACACCGTATATGTACTTGTACTTGGAATTTTTCACCAACACGAGTTGTCATTTTTCTCGCACCTGCGATTGAAATTGGAAATAAATTTGCAAATCTGGACGTTTTTTCTCATTGACAGGAAAATGGTGGTGTTGCTTACGTATGGAGAAAATCTATTCTCGTTGTCGCGTTCTTTGCTTCATTGATATTGTTGATCGTCATTCTATCGATTTCATGGATCATTTGTTGAAAAATTTTTCAGAGTAATGATGGTCATTGAACGTAATTTTGAAGTTATGGAATTTGTAAAATCAAATATGTCAAAAAAATCGAAACTACAAATTTTGGTAACTTTTGCAGACACTCAGAAATTTAATTTTTCATGAATTTTTAACATTTTACATCAGTAAATCAATTCTTATTGAACTATTTTTGTTTTGAAATAAATAATTCCAGAGTCTTGAAGTATCCAAAATTGTTTTCGAAGCAATCGCAATTTCCCGAAGCTTAGTAAATCTATTCTCATATTGAAAACTGGTTTTATTTTACAATCGAATGGTTTATCCAATGCTATCCGACGAAAGGGAATTGTTCGGTTTCTGATTTGTCTCAAACAGGATGGAAACATCAAAATGTGAATTGTTTTGCCTAGGTTTTTTAACATTCTCAAAATTGTTTTCAACTTGATACAGTCAACAATCAGAGGTAAGTAAGTTTTAAATTCACCGTCGTTCACGTCTTTTCTTTTATTATTTCAGGAGACACAGCAAACGCGAAATGACGATGGAGGTTTGTTTTTATAATAAATAAAGGCTCCATGGTAAAAATATGTTGTCACACTTTTATTTTTACAGTCTTTGATTGTTACAACAAATTTTACAAAATTTTCACGAGATGAGAGGAAAAATGAGGTTTTCTTAAGATTAAAGGACGCTAAACAGAAAACGCAGCGCTTAGACTATTTAGATCACTCATATCACAATATAAATCGAGGCTTGCTTCGGAAACTAGATCGAAAACGACCCATCTTTCGGCTACCCTTCGTTATCAAACGAGGACTACGAGAGTCATTCCAAAAAATTCTGGTCTTTCACTTGCGAAGAGAAACAAAAATTTTTATTGAGAGATCAATATCCTGATGGCACTGAATTTAGAGAAAAAAAAAAAGTATTAAATTCAAATTCTCAATTTTCTTGCAAGGTTAGCCCAGAAATTCTGAAATGAACCCTTGTGCATGAAAAAGTCACGCGCTGCGTCACCTTTTTCGGAAGGCATTACAATCGTTGATCTTTTCAAAATTTGCACGCTCGGATGAAATTTTAAAGCCCCATTTTGATTCGATAAGTAACAGCTCCAATTGAACCCAAGACTAGTTAACTTGGCAATGTCAGCAACTTCGGGACCTTTCGCGATCCGAACAAAAAATTTCAGCAATTGACCATCGGGTAAAAAAAAGTAAGAAAATAAATTACAGTTGTAAATGTAAGCAATAATGGTTTTTTATACGATTTCACGTACCGAATTCCTTCAATTTTGTACGTTCGAGGCTGTTTTTATACTGTGTTTGTGTTAGATTTTTTACAGGAGTTTTTGTCCTTTGATAATTCAAACAAACAATAACGATCAAAATATTTCATTTTTCCAAATCGCTGAAAATTTTGTTTTTGGCCTAACTTAAATTCTAAAAAGAAGTTACTAGATTTTCATAAGGAAAAAAAAGGAAAACAATACTGTAATTTTACAAAAAATCACAAATTTTTTACTTGTAACAGAAAAGCAAAATTGAAAATTCGGAAAAATCATGCCGAAAATTCTATTCCGAATTTCAGTTATTCTAATACTTCTAAAATTAAAATTCCAAATCGCTGCAGTATTTTTGAAATATTGAAAGCCAAATTTTCAACTTCATTTGAAAATGAAAACAAGAAAATCAACGCCTTCAAATGCTATGGATTTTTTATTTCCATCAATGAATACAATTTCAGTATTAAAAATGCAAAGAACTGATCCCAAAAATTTAAGTTAAATGACTAACCATCTGAATTTACTTACCGGATCTCAACAAAAAATAGTCGAAAAACTTGACGAAAATTACCTTTTGTGGTGTTTTGAGCATTTCATTTTTGTCTTCTTCATGAACTACAAATTATCCATGATAAACAATTCAATGTAAAATTTCTTTTACAAGTTACTTACATCAATATTATTTTAATTTTAATTAATTTTAATATTATACTTATCTTAAATTGAATCAATGACATAAAATATTCAAGTTTGATTTATGATTTTTTACTATTCTACTAAAAATAAAAGTGACCATTATAAAAATTATAAAAAAAAAAATTGTTTATAAACCACTCATTGTAAAAAAATGTTTTAATAAGTTTGACTGTGAATTATGAAAGATTTATAACCTCGAATTGACGTGAGTAATTTAAAAAAAAGAATTGTCAATTTAATTGTTGTTTGTCATGGATAGGTTCACGGCCACTTTCCCAACTGCAAAATCCCAACAGTCACTTTTACCGACAACGTTTTTCGCTGCCACTTCAAAAGCCGATTTTGTTACTTTATTTGAATATTATAATATTTTTTATTTTGATACATAAATTTTTTTTACTTTATTATGGTATTATATACAAGGCTGAAAAAAAACTCGAATACCTGCGAAATTTGGCGTACACGATCATCATTTGAAAATAAAAATGTACATTGGAAATAAACGACTGTAAAAAAAAAAGATTTTTATCGGGATAATGGTCTATCGGGATTTTTCAGTTGGGAAAATGGACGTTAATCTCATGGATAATTTGTAGTTTACTAGAAGAGCTTTTGGAAATGATTATGGATTTCATTATTCAAGAAGTAATAAATAGCATTATAGAAAATCATATACAGGGTATACCAAAAAGGAATATTGGATTTCTTTTTAATTTTTGGGTACCGTAATGTCCAAGTTGTAGTGTCCAAAAAATATTATTTATTTTATTAGAAAAAAAAAAAAAAACTTACAAATTGTAGTTCTTGGAAATTTTCGTAATTTTTAACATTTTACGAAATTTGTAGAAATTTTGTAAAACTCTGAATTTAAATTGAATTTTAACAATTATATAATATCTTTCTGCAAGGATCAAATTTTGATTTAGAAAAAACTTGATAATGATAAGAAAATGAAATACCCAAAAATTCCACACAAAAATCAATCAATTATTAAATTCTAGTTTAACTGAACCATTAAAATTTTTAACAAATACCTAACATTTTTTAAAGTTATTTTATGGTCTAGATTATTTTTTAAATTTCAAAAATTTTGGACTGTTTCCGTATGATGAAACATTTTTTGATATTCAAAAATTTTTCACGATGTACAAAGTGTATTAACATTATCTGAAATTTAACAAATTATTCGAATTTTATAGAATTAACAACAATCTAGAGAGTTATCTTAATGTTTTTTCATTTTCTTTATATTTTAACAATAATAATAGAAAAAAATTCTTTAAAATTTCTGTAAATTATGATAATTTTTCAATACTTCCAAGTTTTTGAAATTTTTTCTTCAAATTAAAGAAAACCATACACGTTTCCAAAAAATATGATAATGATCACATTATTCAAAATTTATATTGTCTACTTATGAAATTATTGACTATTTAGAAAAATTCCAGTTTTTTAATTTTTTCAAAATTTTGAAATTTTAAACATAATAAATACTATTCAAAGATTGAAGTTAAAGTAAAATAATAAGAAAATTTGGACATTAAATTAGATGGACATAATATATAATGATAATGATATGAAAATGAAATCCGCAAAAAACAATCAATTATTAAATTCTAGTTTAACCGAACTTTAAAAATTTTTAACAAATACCTAACATTAGTCAAAGTTATATCATGGTCTAGATTATTTTGAAAATTTCAAAAACTTTAGGCTACATCTGTATGATGAAACAATTTTTGAGATTTGAAAAATTTTTCACGATGTACAAAGTTTATTAACATTAACTGAAATTCAACAAACTATTCGAATTGTATAGAATGTATAACAATTTGGAGAATTAACCTAATGCTTTTTCATTTTCTTTATATTTTAACAATAATAATCGAAAAAAATGTATTAAAATTTCTGTAAATTATAATAATTTTTCAACACTTCCAAGTTTTTTAAATTTTTTCATAAAATTGAAGAAAACCATACACTTTTCTAAAAAATATGATAATGATCACAATACACAAAATTTATATTGTCTGCTTATAATATTTCAATTTTTTAATTTATTCAAAATTTTGAAATTTTAAACATAATAAAAACCATTCAAACTTTGAAGTTGGTATAAAATAATGAGAAATTTAGACATTAAATTAGATGGACATACAAATCTTTGGACATTATGATGTCTTTTAGTACATCCTGTATAATAAACCTCTTAACTTTTACAGAAAATATAAGTTTCTCAAAGAAAAACTCACCATCGCGAACGAATAAACAGCCCCGTCGTACGCAAAAATAACTATGAAAAACTTGGTCTAAAAAATTCATCTAGAAACATTCACATCGCGTTGAAAAATAGGTGGATCTCGAATGTTAGTGAATTTGGACGAAGGGGCGCAGGTGTTTTGGAACGCGATCGAGGTGGCAGGTGCGTCGAACGACTCGGGCGGCGAGGCACATGAGGGTGGTGTACTTGACGGGGTTTACGGAGTCGTAGAGGGTCTTGCTCTTGAGGATCTTCTCGAACGTCTGGCCCTTGTCGTTGGTGGCGTCGAGGTGGGCCCCGGCGTCGAGGAGCGTCGTCGCGTAGTCCGTGTGCAAGGGATGCCACGTGGCCACGAGGTGCAAGGCAGTGTTCCCGTCGACGTCGCGCGCCTTTACGTCCGCCCCGACGCGGACAAGACACCCTATGAAGGTCGTTGTCGGGAAGTCGCACGCCGGGTAACGACCCACCAAGACTGCCTCTTCGCTGTGCGTTAGTTGCAATAAATCTCTACCCTGAAACCAAAAAAAAACAAACTTATTTTGTAGAGTTACTGGAGTTTTGGAAAAGTTATGCAAGTTTCATGGATTTCTTCTTTTAGGTATTATATATACAGGGTGTACCAAAATCCCTGTACCAAAAAGAAATCTAATATTCCTTTTTGAATTTTAAGTCGAAAAGTCCTTTGCCACTTTTTACAAAACTCAAAATAAAAAAAATTATTAAATTTTAAAATCAAACAATAAACGTGCTCTTACGAGGAGTGGGGATAAAAACCACATACCAAAATTTACTTAAATTTTCCTCATATTTTTCTGAGTCTGAAAGTCCTTTGCGACTTTTCGCAAAACTCAAAAGCCAAAAAAAATATTCGAGTTATAAGTTTCAACCAGTCAGATTTCTCAGATTTCAAATTCGAATATCTTTTTTTATTTTGAGTTTTGTGAAGAAGTGACACAGGACTTTTCGACTCAGAAAAATAGAAGAAAATTTTGGTTGAGTTTGGTCCACGGTTTCTATCCCCACTAGTCGAAAAAGCGCATTTATTAATTAAATTGCAAACTTGAATAACTTTTTTGATTTAGAGGTTTGTAAAAAATGGCAAAGGAAGAATCGTCTTAGAATTTCACGAGGAATCCATGTTTTCAAAGATTTCCGCACAGTGTGACACACCCTGTATAGTTGAGAATTATTAGAATCGTGGAATCAAAGAAACTATAGATGATTTTTCAGATTTTTAAGATTGCCTGTTCATTCTGCATCAATTGCAACAAATCTCTACAGTAAAAAAAATTCTAAAAATCTAAACTCTAATAAAATTTAATAATTCTAATATTTATTAATCTATATAAATAACAATAGATATTTATGCTACAAGGGAGAAAGAGAATGATTCTAACGAGTGCGAAGTTGGGCACGAGCGGCAGCGAGTGCCCAAACGCACGAGTTGG
>JAPYZL010143036.1:0-12459 GCA_030522825.1 Platygaster orseoliae
AACAACTGAAAGTCGCTCAGTTTAGCCATATTTGACAGACGCCGAAATCGATTTTTCGATGCACTCGTTGTGAAAAATATAGTTCACAACTCGTTGAGTTTCGACAGATTTACCATAAATTTCAAATCGGCAACGCAGAATCATATGGATTAGTGTGGAAAACTGTAGGCAAGCCGCGAAGCTGCTTGCCTAAAATTTTCCACCCTAACCCATATGGCTCTACGCCGCCAACTTGACGTCTACGGTAAAACTCCCGATCCTCAACTTGTTGTGAAATATACTATATATGAAAAGTTATGTTTTCGTAAAAACTACACGTATTATTAGTAAACTATACAATCATGGGTTTTCGAACTACTAGAGCATAAAATATGGGTCTTTTTTATACTCGTGTAAGCATAATTAGATTGACTAGATATTAACACATAGTTGAAACAAATGTTGAATGATTAACTGGATATTATATTCAAAAATAAGTGTTTTATTACACAAAAAAGTTGAAATCCAAAGCTCACTTGGAACTTGCAATAAGCTCAAAGATTGACTGGAAACGTTCTAGGTTTTGCAGGAAGATGGAAGTATGAAACCAGAGTTGATGCAAAGTTTACGATGGGATGTTTCTAAACTTTGTAATAGTGACAAAATTTCAAAGTAGTCATGCCGTTTTTTGCAAAGATGCATTGATCAACGTACGTGCAAGTTATAAATTTAGATTTAGACATCTGTTTTTCATACATTCAAGTGTCAAGAATGCTCAGTTTTTGAACCGTTTTTTAAATTGTGAAGACACCAGAAATAGCGATCATTGCATGTAATTTTCAATACAAAAACGGTGAAAAAACTAACTTATTTTTGAGATGTTGCAAAACGTTTATTTTTGAAGGGATTGGAATAATTTCTTAAGAGTAACGTTAATTTTTATAATAATTTTTTTACAGTTGGTACTATGAAAAATAAAAAATTCCAAATTGCCGCCAAGGCATATGAATGCATCAACCTGTTGTATAAAGAACGGAGATTTTAGTGAAATGAGAAAATATTTTTTATAATTGCATTTCTGAAATTATATCGTTCGTGCAATTTCTGAAAAATTTGGTTGGTTATCTGATGCTGACGCGCTTTACGAGGATCGATGTTTTTAGGCTGCAAAAGAGTTCAATAAAAAATAAAGAAACACTAAAATGAACTTTTTTGGAACCTTCTGAAAGATCACGAGAAATTTATTACACACTTTTTTTGAAACTCATACTGAGATTGATACCAGTTTTCTAAATTTGAAACTATAGTTCCAAATAATAATTGTTTATAATTTTTAGAATTTTTCGCAAATTTTAGCAAAAAGTAACGTAGTGTATAAAAAATGAACTGGCTCGTATTTTTTTTTCGGCTTCATCATATAGATTAACATGAGTTCAACGTTTTGAAAAGTACAAAATTATGAAGTCATACTATATACTATAGTACATTTTTGTAATTACCTGCTGTAGTTTATCGTGTTTTTTTTTGCATTTGTATCTTTTTTATGACGAGTTTGTGCATACTTCGCATATTTCTTGGTAAAATATGTGTATTTTCATCTAAGACTTTCGTATTTTCCGATAGTTTTTTACACTGAGAGAAGAAATGTTAACTATTAACATATGTATTTTCGGATATGGCGAAATAGATACATATTTGCCCCAAACGTATAACACTTTTGATCAAATATAATTTGGTAACTGTCAAAAAATTATATTTATTTAAAAGTGTCATACGTTTGGGGCAAATATATTTCGCCATATCCGAAAATACATATGTTAATAGTTAACATTTCTTCTCTCAGTGTACAGTCATTTATGTTTCATAGTAATATTATTGCACTTATTCAATTCTTATTTCCTGTGAGAGTGAACAACCTAGAATAATAATTGACGAAAGGTCTGTAGTACCTGATTTTCTTGTGCCTACAATCTTTATCGTACTGTTGGGTCGGAGTAGATAAGTTGATAACAAATTTTCATAACGAGTTATTAACAGACTCTGTAACTGAAGCAAATATAGGATATCGCCTTATTCAAGGGAAAGTTACGAAAGTGTCACATAATGAGTAGGGAAATTTTGAAACCTGGCCAAATTCACCTCAACTTGAGTTCTTGAAAAAATAATTTCCATTCCCACTAGTTCTTAGTGTATCGTCATTTTTGACTGAAAAAAATATTTCTCCGAGAGTTACACGGAAAAAATTTTTTGGCAAAAATTACCAAACAATACAGGAATCGCTGGACAATGGTGAAATTTTGTCACTTTTTTCCAAAAAATATAGTAATTTGACAATGGTGAAATTTTGTCACTTTTTTCCAAAAAATATAGTAATTTTTACCATATTTTAGGATTTCTTACCAAAAATGTGGTAAAAATTACTATATTTTTTAGAAAAAGGGGCACAATTTCACCATTGTCCAACGATTCTGTATTGTTTGATAATTTTTGCAAAAAAATTTTTTCCGTGTAAAATGTTTTTGAGCGAGTTAAAATTAACAAAATACAAATAATGAGCACAATCATTAACGTTAAATCAATATAATGATGAATTCAAGTTTCAATGAATCCCAAATCAATTTTTTAATCACACAGTAACCAGTCTCTTATATAAGAATATGTATGAAAAAAATGAGCATCGAACAATTATTCTAATCACTCTGAAAAGTAACTAGACAGTTAATAGAAAATATAAATGAAGGTTTGAAATGGGGGAAATTTACGATGTTCAGGTGCTCTGTCGTCAGCAATGACGTAGGTTCAACGCCGATCGAATCTTCGATTGCCACAGAACTTCGTCACACGCAACAACGGCTCTACTGGAGGGTACTACGCAGATGTTAGAAATCAATACAACAGCGAGGCAAATGTTTTACAAACATTTATGCCCTCGACCTTACACTGCCACTTGTAATATACTATAATACTCCGGCTCCCGACCTTTAAACTTTTTGCGTCGAGAAATATTTTTTTTTTCATAGCATAAACCTATAATCCCTTATTTGAAAAGTTTGAAAACAAACTTGCGAACAAAACTACATTAAAGTAATGATACACCTCACTTAAAAACAGGGTGCTCAAAATAGACGATATAGGTTTTATGATCAGTCAGCAAGTTGAACTTGTAGCATGGCGGTCACAAAAATCATTCTGATACGTAAGACGAATCTGAGTTTAAAAATTCTTGATCTCTCTTAAATTTGGTATCAACTAAATAAATCTGAAGATTTTCAGTTCTCGTTGTATTTAATTTTTTCACAATTTAAAAATGTTGAGTATGTTAGAGTCATACAAGTATTCGCAAGTCAATCAAGTTGTGTATTCGCTTAGCTATTAAGTTTTTTTGTCGTTTCGAAGTTTTTGAAAGTCAAAGCAGAGAATTTCGGGACTATTACTCAAGTGCCTACTGATAAAAACTTGAAGTTTCTCCATACAGTTTCAGTTATTATAAACTTTAGACAAGAATTTTATAAAGGAATGAAGCTATAATGTAACATCAGAGTTTTTCGTGTTTAACATAATTATACTGCTTAAAAGGCCTTATTTCAAAGCTTTACATTCTTGTTGTCTGTAAAAAATTTCAATTCTAAACAATAAAGCCATTCAAATAGACTTTGCTAAGGTTTTAAGGCAATTTTTTGTATTAGCTAGAAAAGCTTTCAAACTCTGAAACTTGATTGACCTTAGAAAAATTTCAAAGTTACATATCTTCCAAGTTACCTGTCGAAGCTCCGTACATAAGGATCGTTCCACCTGATTTTTACACTCAAATTTCAAATTTCCTAGGCATCATTTTTTCGATTTTACACTGACTCATAAGATTATTTTTCCTACACATATTTTCTCTTATAATAAATAATTGTATATATTTATTACACAGCAACGAAAAAATTCATTATCCGCAAGCTAATATATGACGTTGATTAAAAAATGGCTAAATATTCGTAATCGTTTGAAGATAATTTGACGAATAAAAGAGAAAAATTCTTTTTCTGAATTTTACTTTTTGTTGTTAAACTTCTAAATCGTAAATAGATTTTTGCATTACTCTGAACACATTTACCATAATCTGAAACTATATAATAAATCCTTATTTTTATGGTGGTTTTATAATTATATTTAAAATGAATGATTATTCTTAAATGTTTCAGAAAAACTTTTGTCAAAAGAGTTGTAAAACATTGAAATATGTATAATATTTTTGAAAGTTGTCGGAAATTCTTCACGGAAACTTTTTATTGTTATCATTCCATACAACTTTTAGACACAAACCAAGAGCAATGTTACAATTGAAATGTGATTGAAAGGTTTCTGTAATATTACACATTTTGAAATATCACATGCCGTGTAGGCTCTTCGCATTCGTATAGCTTTGAAAATTTCTTTCACTTTACGTAGCTTCAATTAAAGTTGGAGTAACACAAAAGAACTTCATTATGGCTTAACAATTATTTTATATACATCTAGCTCAGAAGTTCTCTAGAGATTTTAGTACCTTTTTGTCTTGTAGCTTTTTTTCTGCACAAAAAGTTATCGAGATCGAGTCTGTTTCATCCAGTTGAATACATGGTATAACGATTCGACAAGTATCTTCAATATGACGTATAAAAATTACTCGAAAAAGACTTCGTTTCTTTACGAATTTGGTCTCAATAAAATTACACTCTGGATTTGTGGAACATGGCCTTTGGAAAAATATACCATTTACAAGTTTCTTCGTTTCGCTTTGTCTTGGTCGATGCAGGTAAAGGCTTCGCAACTCATTACAAATCGTTGAACAATCGTCAATCAAAAATCTTTGATCAAGGTACTAACGATTTCAATAATGACGACTGAAATGTTCATAAACTGCGGAAAAATGGAAGAAACAATAGATATCATCGTGCTTGATTTTTCCGCAATCAACGCACTTTTTAAAATAACCATCTGCTGGAAAAGTAACGATAGACTTCACGAAAATTTGTCATCAGCGGCAAATGACTGGAAGATTCTGAAGAGTGCTGAATACGTAAAAGTAATTGAAAAATACGTGAAATTCAGTCGAGTAGTGTATTTCATCCAAGTATGGAATCTTGGTGTTATGTATTCAATGTACTTGGTCCTCCCTCTGATGGTCAAATTCAGGAAGAATAAAAATTCGTTGCCTCTACCAACAATTTGTACTTTCAATGACGTTTCTGGTTGGACTTACGAATTGCATTATATCATCCAAGCTTTACAGGTAATAAAAACAAATTACGCAAGATTCGTCATTTATTTCATTTTACTCAGAAGTTTTCAAAATATACAGGGATACACTCTTGCAAGTGGAAACGTTGCTCACGACGTATTTTTCGTCTTTCTGATAATACACATTTGTGGGCAAGTTGAAATTCTCAGACTGGAACTCAGTAAACTAGGATACCATGAAACTCATGAAATATGCTCCGAAACGTTGAAAACTCACATAGAGAGACACTGCAGCCTCTTAGAAGTCACGAAAAACTTGCAGCACAATTTTTCAATTATTGTCCTCGTACAATTTGTCGTCAGCGGCTCGTTAATGTGCATAATGGGTGATTTACAACTTATCATCATAAAAAACAATGGCTAATTTTCAAATACCCATCTTAACTCATGATAAACAAAGCAGAAACTTGGCAATTTTAGCACACAAAGTATTTCAGACAGTTAAAGTTCGTTATTGACGAATACAGGATATTTTGAAAATTATAAAACTCGAATTTTTTCAGGGTAACGCCAAACTTTTTCAGGGTTACCTTCAAACTTCAGGGTTTAACTACTTACTTTTTCATTTTTTATAAATATCCTGTATATTATTACAATTAATTAATTAAATGTTGTAATATCCTTTATACAAATATCCTATTCATATTGTTATAAGTATACTACGTTACAGGAATTCAATTTCTTTTGGCTTCAAAAACGCGAAATTTGGCTCTCATGATCAAATACACTGAATATTTGGTCTACTCGATGTTGCAACTTTTTTTATACTGTTGGGTTGGAGATCAGTTAATGACAAGCTTCAAAGGAGTCATGACTGCACTGAATGCGTCAAATTGGTATAGCTTCAAACCGAAGCTCATTAAAAATATCATTTACGCGTTGGTACAGTCTAATCGAAGTGTTCAATTACGAGCTGGAGAAGTGTTTGACGTAAACATGTTCACATTAGCAACGATTCTCGAAAAAATTCTCTCCATGTACTCAATACTTCGTGCGATCATCATTAATTGAAGACAAGTTAGGTTTTCATTATATAAAGAGAAACAACTCATTCCTTCAAAATTCATTTCATCGCAGCCATTTCTATGGATCCCCCAAAAGATGAGTTACCATTTTTTTGGAAAAGAAAACCTTCCGATCTACCAGAAAAAATGGCGCAAAAGTTTCGTGATTCTCGTTACATTTATGAATTCGGATTTAACAAATATACGCTATGGCTTTGCGGAACATACCCATCGGGATATCATGGGCTTTCAGAGTATCTGCGTTTTGGGTTTTCGGTGTTTATTCAGGTAATATCCTCTTATTAACGTTCATTCACCAAATATTCACTTGATATTTTTCTAGTTACTCACTTTTGCAATAATGACCGTCGAATTAGTAATGAGCTGTGCTGAAACTGATGAGATGATCGATATGATCGAGTTTCATACAGGTTCTATCATGGCTATAACGAAAACCAGCGTTTGCTATATAAGTTTTCGAAGCATCTACTTCAATTTAGCCTCAGCTGCTAATGACTGGGCAATCATCAAAAACGTTAACTACTTAAGTATAATGAAAAAATATGCAAGGATAAGCCACATTTTGTATGTTCTCGAGATGTGGAACGTTTGCATCCTGATGACGATGTATTTAACATCTCCACTCTTGGTCACATTAAAAACAAACGAGAACATACTACCTCTGCATTCAGCTTGCACGTTTCAAAATGTAACAGGCTGGAGGTACGGTTTTTTCTTCATGGTTCATGGAATACAGGTAATTCATACGGCATCAAAAGAAATTGTTAGTAAAAAATACACACATCTTAATGCGACATATTCAATGATACGAATTCCTGCATTTTTAGGGTGGGTTGCTCGCGATTGGCAACGTTGCTCACAACCTTTTTTTGATAGGTCTAATAATGCATATTTGTGGACAAGTTGACGTGCTTGGGTTGGAGCTGAGAAAACTCGGTACAACTTCTTACGCCAATGTTGGCCATCGCGAGATTTTCGGAGTTTATATTGACAGGCATTGCTTTCTAATGAAACTGACAAAACATCTTCAGAAAGCTTTGAAAGTTATTCTTATGGTCGCGTTTACCACCAACAGTTATTTGATATGCATATATGGTAAATTCGTTTCTTTCACCAGTTGTTAGACAAACTAGAGTTATGCTCTTCAATCTTTATGTTGCAGGCATCCAACTTTTGTTGGCTTCAAAAAGCAATGACGTAGCTTTGATGACGAACAGCTTCAGCCATTTGATGCTGTCGATGATACAACTCACTTTGTACTGTTGGGCAGGAGAAAAACTAAAAACAAGTTTTGACAACTTGGGAATGAGTTTTTACTGCTCTTTCTGGTACCAAATGGAGCCAAGGATAATGAGAAATCTTATATTTACATTAATGCGAGCTCATCAAAATTTCCAATTTCGTGCGGGAAATATGTTTGATGTGAACTTGTTTTTTTATACAACTCTTTGGAAAAACATGATGTCCATGTTTTCTATTTTAAGAGTTGTCATTTTGGGGTAAAGATGATGTTTTATAGATTGAATGCTGAATGTTCTGCGGTGTCGCTTCATATAATGTCATGTTTTTGCATCCATACACAAACTTTTAACCCACTTTTTTTACACTTTAAGATAAGTTTTCTAAGGTGTAATTATACTAGGGTCGATTCTAATGTTTGGAAGTATATAGTAATTATAAGTTGCCAACTCATTGCGTTTTCAGATTTTTTTAGTAGCTTTTTATTGTATCCAAAAATGTTTCGATGGAAATAGTTTCGATATCTATTTAGGATATCAAGACTGAGGTCTGATTTCGAATCTCAGCTAGACATGATTTATACTGAAAAAACCAACGTCCTTTCAAAGATGTTTCCGAAATCGGATTTTTCGAACTATTTCTCTTGAAGTAGAGCAAAATATTCCTGAAAGTATTGAATTTCTTTTTTAGTTGGAGTTTTGGTTTGTTAGTTGTTGTTCGCCTTTGAAGCGAGCGAAACTCATATAATGATGGTAGACATAGAATATACACAAGCTATATTTTTAAAACTATATTCATCTTGTTGGACTGGACAAAAACTAATGCAAAATTTCGAAAACATATACCGATGTCAATTTATAACTGCAACTGGTACACTCTGAAATTCGAGTTAAGAAGAGATGCTGCATTTTCTCTCGTGAATGCTAACCGAGTTGTAAGTCTGCAAGCTGAACAAATGTTTGAACTTAACATGTTCACTATTAAGGCGATTTTGCAAAAAACACTTTTTCTGACTACAGTACTTCGAGTAGCAATTTTTACATGAATAAAAATCGGCAGAAGAGCTAAATTCGAAGATCGATCTCCAATTTTTAAAGAATGCAAAATTTCTTGCACTGCTAAATATTATAACAAGTTTTTTGCCGTTGCAACATATAAGCACTAGGTCAATGTCACTTCATCTTCCACTTTTGAGGATGTGTATTCTCTACGTGCGAAAATCTATGCAAAAATCTTGAACTTTCAATTGTTATAACTTTTGTTATACTGATGTTTCATAGAAAAACTAAATTTCTAACGTATTAGCACAAATTATGAAGAAATATACGTGACTTTAACCACATAGAAAAAATAGCCCATCTCTTAGTGCGGAATCGCAAAATCGATAGTTTTGACAAATTTTTTTCAACCGCATCAAATAACATTTGAAGTAAACATTCCTCAAAATCTGTTAGCAGTTTATTTCCGTATGTTCCAGTATAGACTTCAAGCAATATTCACAAAATTTTTCGAGATTATATACATTTACATTTACTCAGTGAGTACCAGTTGCGAATTTTAAAAAAATGGCTCATCTCTCTCGGTTTCATTCAATAAATGTACGGAGTAGTGCAGATGCGTTAAAACCTTCCCATAAATTCATGCTAGACTTTTTGCAATGAAAAAATCGATGCAAACTTCACCTACTGTCCCGTCTTTGATTATGCTCAAGGGTCGATTTCTCAATGCTCTCGAGGGGTTAGCTACTCTCGACACGAAAGAACTCACTATTCTATAACCCTCTGCATTTTTACTCTTTGTAGGTGCATATTTTTTATTTGTTCCCTACGTGGGTTGTTTATTCATAAGAACAATAATAATCTAGCTATCTCAAAACTCTTTTTGTAATGTGAAACACGCAAAACGCTTTTTCTTTTTTTTTTTTTTTTGATTGACAGTTGTACTATCGATTCATGCATTTTACTTGAGTAGGTTATCTATTGCATGCGGAGGCTCATATATGATTCATCACGACATGGTATAAATTCTTTCGCAGAGTAAAAACACAAAAAAAATTTTTATTTTTGACTGGCAGGTCTGTTTTGAAATGCACCCACGGAGTAAAAGTGGCTTGCATATTTAAAACACAATTTATAAGTGTTCAATCGTTAGAGGGTAGGAAAAATAATCCTTGCTGAAAAACTCAGTGTAGACTGAGCCATCTGCACAGTCGACATTATGTTGCAAAAAACGTCGCTCCGCTACAAGGCGGCCAAAGTTTTGTACGGTGGAAATGACTTTTTCAACAATCGATACTGCGTGATTTTCAAAATCCTGTGTGCAAGATACGCAATGTGGCCCATCGTAAACGATTTATTCACGTTGCTGCTCACTTGTATAGGATACTACTACGTAATTGTGTGGATAATAATACCAATTTATCCATGTGTAGGTTATGCAAAAAAGGCTGAATCGATTTTTCGTCAGCAAACATAAACGCATGTGACGATAGAATCATTGTCGTATCGTTGCCATACTGAAGGCGCTCAGCGTCAAATTCATTTAGTATTGTACCATGATGCAACTAAAACCAAGCATTAGGTCCATGAATGACTATTGATTCAGGTAGTCAGCGAACAGTCTCTTTTAGAAAATATGGATTTATTCATTACACTGAATTTGCAAAAACTATATGATTGAGCAATCGTGTACAAATGACTGTTCGATTATGTGATTTGCAATTGGACACAATGTTTGAGAATTTAATAGCATCAGATGCAGCAATGATAGTTCCTTCATACGCATTCATACATTTTACAATGGTAGTCGTTGTATTGCTATGTAATTTATTTTCCTCCAATTACCATTATGCCTCTAATTTGTGTATGCATGTTTATTTCAGGGGTTTAACTACTATTTTTGGTCAGTATGATGTGTGGGAATTACTTATGTATTATCTCTCTTCACTTCAGGGAGTTTAATGTTAATTGAAAGAAATGTGTTCGAAATATTCACAAATACAGACGCATTGTTCTACTTATTCGAGTTTATCAATCTATTAATTTGTCTTGCTTCAGCCGCTTGCCAGTGGCTATTACATCAAGTGTATTCACGCAGGGTAAACTTCATTCACGTAGTCCTTATCCGAAACGTAGATAATATTCCGCAAGAAACAAATGGATGAGTAATGCTTAGTCTTTGAGTTCATTTTTTCATTGACGCTCATTACTTGAGATATTCTCTAAACATTGATTTCATAATCATAAACATGTACGAATTACGTTAAGTAGTATTTAGGTATATAACTTCGCAGAGCTTATGTACATAGTTGATGAGCATCGGAAAAAAATCTCCTTATTACAGGTATCGAGAATTTTGATGAGCATTAAAATGTTTTCCCAGCAAAGTAACAGCTTTTTACAAAAAATAGTAATTAAAAATATGAAATCATCGAGAACTTGGACTTTGTTGCTTAACAGTAATTACGTCTTTTTACTGCAATAATTTTTGTCCCAGTATCTGAGTTTACTCACCCTCCTCGACCCGCACAAGCAATCTTAATCAAAGACTTTGAAAAAACCTTTTTTTCTTTTAACGAAATCACTTATATTTCATCCACCGACAGGCATAAACATATTTGTCTTCATTTCTCTAACATTCAACACAGAATATCATCGTTTACTAACACAATATAATCAGGATAAAAAATACGTCAAGATATCATATACTTTACGCTTTTTTTATACTCAACTCAACAAATGCATCACTACGTACATGCGTTTGTTTATATGGACCGAAGTTACATTATCTTCATACATGGTTTTAAGATGGCTATTAGCATACGCGCATGGTAGATCACGCATACTTGAGTAAAGCATGATCACATTCACAAGAGTTTCTTTGATTCCTCTAAGGGTCAGATATGTACTTCAAAAACTTTCTCCACATTTATATATTACAACTAAAAACTATTGCGCGCTGATGTAACACGTATTCGTTTCGCAAATAAAAGTCAATTATAGGGAAATTTTTAATTCTTGAAATTATAAACTACAGAATCCATTGCTAAGAGTTGCATATTTCAATAAAATAAACTAAAACACAACGAAAATCTATTTGAAAAAAGATTCAAATCTAAATGCTTCGGTTAACTTCAAGAAGTTACAAGACTGAAGTGAGCGCTTAACATAGCCGCGCTCTTAGGATTCGTATGTTCTTTACCTTTTACGCCTGGCTTGAAAAACTTATTTAGCCCTTAAAGGAATCGATTTCGCGCGAAATTTCCTACTTACTTAGACATTTCATAGTAATAATAAATTAGAGGCAACATTGGCCCTGTATTTCCACGTTTGATATAGTTATATCCACTTTAAGTGGTGAACAAATAAATTTTCATAAAAAATCTAGAGTACCCTAGTGATTTTGATTCTCATAAGGTTTTAAGAAAACCTTATAAGATTTCGAAAAACCTTATAAGTATATTTTTCCTTATAAGGCCGACCTTTTATAAACCTTATAAGATTTCCCGATTCTTATAAGGTGGACCTTATAAAAACCTTATAAAGAAAAAGTCCTGCCCTGGCAACTAAAATGCGACGCAAGTACAACGGTTTTGTGTCGCGCTAGCGTCGCACTACCGTCGCACTGCCGTCGCACTTTTTAACACGACGAAAAAAAGTAATTCCGATATAAAATGAAAGAAAACTTTGCCAAAATAAAAGGTCGTACCTTTTTACATCTATTTCTTTACAAATTCTGCTAGAGAAATCGTCAAATTATAGTTGAGAGTCCAATAAATCTTGCGCATTTAATTTCGTTGACATTTATTTTTCATGATTTTTAACGATGTATCACAGCGTTTTACAAGGATTAAAATGCACTTATGCGGCATCATAATAAACACGAAATAATACGTTTTCAATTTCATATCAACATTAACGTGAAATCAAAATATTGAAGGGTCTACAGA
>JAPYZL010143045.1:0-15176 GCA_030522825.1 Platygaster orseoliae
ATAACAACTTATTCGCCGGAACTATTGATAATTTTTAGGTAGAACTCCAGAACTATTGTTGACGGACTCAGAACTCTCAGAAAACTGTACTTTTTCAAATAAAGCGGTGCTAACTTCATGCGGGTACAGCTACGTAGTTTTTCGGCAATTAATAGAGACATAATCCTACAAGACGAATTTAATTTATTGAAATATTCACTTAACATTTTTCAGAGTTCAAAGCTTTTATTTATCTTTTTTGAAAATTCTAACTTTTCGAGCAGTTTTTAAACAGTTATAATTTTATATGACAAATTTTGTTTCTTTCTACAGCTCTAAGAGTCCGAGACTTTTTGAAAGTTTCAATTTATCCTACATTTGAACGTTTTTATACAATTCCTTAACGATTTCGACAGTCACAATACCTTTACAGTTCATAATAATTCTTAAACTTTTTGTTGCATATTAATATGTGTTACTTATTACAAGTCCAAGAAATACAGTTTAAAAATAGGAAAGTCTATTGAATTCACAAAACAATAATCTCGAAATCACTTCTCCTGATACAATTTCAATTTTTTGGTATACTGAAAATGGAAATTTCCATCTAATATTCAAATTCAATTATCATTATATATATATATAAATCAATAAAATTCAATAAACATATATATATATGTCTAGTTTGCTGCCTGTCAACTAACAGAAAAAAAATCTTTATTAGTAACTAGAACAGCACGATTTTCTGCCAATTTCGAAAAACTTTTGGCACGATTGTATGTCCTATAATGCGCTGTCCTGATTTCAAGACAAAGATAACGACAAGTTTCTAAAGCTCTTTGCATTGTCGCATCAAGAGAGCTATCGATTTTGAAACATGTTTTCTACGTCTCGCTGATGGAACTCGCGTGTCGGAAAGTTTTGAGAGGCGTTCGTAGTGTACTCTACATATTTTACAAATTGTGAATTCCAGTTCTATGTAGATTCATTACAACTTATTTTTCTCTAAAGTTTGAGTTATATTTTCAGTAGGTTCATTTCCAAAATTAGTAAAAGTATTTAAAAGTTTTTATAAAGCATGATTTTTTAGCTTTTGATTTCGGAACTTCAAACAACGAGAAACTGGAAGATTTTTCGAAATGGAAAAATTAGAAGAAAAATCAATATACCTAAATAATAATTTTTATTTAATCATTAAAAATTACTGAATGTTTGTATGTTTTTCTATTTCTTCTAGAATTCGACGAATTCAAAACACTGTCAAATTAATGTATTTTTTTTTTATAATTAGAAAAATACACAGAAAGATACCCTAGAAAGTAAATACATAGATTTTCAAACTCACATATTAGTCGATTAAAATAAAAAATTCACACGAAAAATTTACAGGATTAAGAGTAGAAAAACGCGTAGAAAAGAGATCTTGAAACGTTGGATATTTTCGATATTGGGAAGAAATTCAAGTATGTGTCTTATTTTTATGTCTCTCACCTGCAAGCAAAATCCGGCCAATGAGTTCGTTACGCCCGATGTTATCGAAGTCCATGACCATGACGTCGAGCGAGCACTCACGAATTTTCTCCCAGGGCACGTTGAAGGAAAAAGATTCGTTGAAAATAGGATTCAGGGTGCATTTGAAAATGGGCGTTTTGCGCTTCTCGATTCGCTTATCCCCAAACTGCAGCCACACTTTTACGTATGGATCTAGAGATTTGGAGGAAACGGTCAATGTAAGGAATATTCATACTGTATTAGAAAAACAATCCAATCGGCTAACTTCAATTATTAAGAATTTTCTAATCAAGTTACTTGATAAAAATTTTAAGACCAGTTATCACAAAGTCTTTGAAATATTAAGAACACAATTGTTTGTAAAAATAAAAAAACATATTTTTGTAAGGAAAAATGTTAAATGTATGCTAAATTTATATGAAAGCTTAAATTATAATAATACAATATTTTCTGGTTTTATGAAAAATTCATTTCAGACCCAAATTTCTTCCTTTGAAATATTGAAATTACACATGCTCAGTTAAATACATAAAAAAATGTAAAGAATAGTCAAACTGTATTCAAAAAATTACTTGTTCGAGTAATATTAAGTTTTTTTATTCTAGTTCAAACGTTCAACTCAGACAAAGTAAATAATAATTTTAAATAGTCTGATAATTTTGAGTCTAATTAGTTTCAGATCTGAATTTTCCCTTTGAAAATATTCAAGTTTCATATTCTCAGTTGAAACGTAAAAAAAAAGATAGATAAGTATTTACTTTACATACAGTTATTACTGTATAAGCTGTATTGTTTTGAAAATACTATAAAAAATCTTCAATTTCAGAAAAGCCAATCCTGAAAATGAAAATGACCTCAAACTGGAAATGCTTACAAAGCTCATCTCTATACATAAAAAGTATCCGGATCTATCAATGCCATAGAAAGGAAGGAGAGTTGAGTGAGGAAAATCGATATGGTTTACCAGATTTTCCGTTGATATCTTTCGCTTTAAGGTTCCTCGCTTTCATGAGCGTGAGCGTCAGAACGGAATTACTTGGGTGATAACACAAGGAACACAGAAGCTCGCCGCATTTATCTTTCGCTGGTGGCTTCAGGGCCTTCCAGAAATTCGGTTTTTCCGAAAGATCGACCTGCGGATCACACGGAATTCGTTAACTTTTGATACCAGAGCAGAAAACTCGTTCATCTGTGGTTATGAATACGAAATCACGTGAATATGACGCGATACATTGACGAACCTTCGCGGAAAAAAAGTTGTTCCAATTGACTAGGAAGTAGATATAAAAAATTGCCTGATATTAATGTTAGTCAACTTCTCAATTTACTTTTTCAAAGTTAAATTACCTGTATTTTTTAATGTAATGACGGTCATATGTGATAATATTTTCTCAACACTTGCTTGACTTAAAAAACCATCAATGTATAGATATGACTTCTGTATTTCGGCTTTTGAAGGATTGAAATTATTGTGAAGATTTGGTTTTATTCAATCTTGACTAAAATATTGTGAAATTTCTAATCATGAATAATTGTATACTTATAGTATTCTCAATCGTTAATGACTTTACAGATTGTCAAGCACTGTTTTAAATAAGTTCATGCCTAGTTAGTTTGACAAAAAATATTTTGTAAATTGGAGTGAACTGGTGTGAATTTTTTTTCGTATTGGTAAAGAGTCTCATCGGCTTAAAAAATTTTTTGTTACTGATTCTTAAGGTAACTTGTATAACAAATGACTAAACTGTTCAGTGTTGGAGATCGTAAGTTTATAATTTCTATTTAAAAAAAAATAAAAATAATAAACTTCTACAATGAAGACAATTTCAGAATTAATCTTTAAAATTAGTCAATCACAATTTTTTTTGCTAAACGTGACTTCTTCAATTATAGGATCAATAAATTGTGCTTATATTTCAAAATAAGTAGGTTTCATTGTTTTGATGAAGGTTTTGTAAAACTTAAAATGAAAAAATTGTAGAACTGATATTCAACTCGATTTTTTTCTGTAATTACAGAAAAAAAATTAAGTTAAATTATAATTCATATCTACCAGCGTTCTCTACTAAACTAGTAGAGACAACTACTTAATCGGTATAAATTAAATTATTTGAGGTAGCTCCACCTACTTTGAAAATAAATATTCAAAGCACATAAACATAACAACAGAAGTTGATTTACGAATTTATTTCGTAGAATTAACTCATTTTTGCACTTGTATTTGTTTATTATACAATATTTTTATTTTTATTTCATGAATATTTCAGGTTGTTACTCTGATTGATTCTATTATGAAACATGATATGAATCGTCAAAATCTAAATATTTACTTTTTATCTAGTTCTTTTTTCGATTGTCGATGGAAATTCCTAGTTTACAAAACAATAGCTTGATTTCAAAGAGTTCAAAATTTTAATCGACAAGTTTAGAATTTCTATATTTCTTTATTGTAAGTTTTGTATATTTATTGTATATATTGTATATTTCTTTCCTTTGATTCGGAAAATCAATCAATAAATTATCATGAAGTTGATTATATGAGATGGCAATTTTTTTATTTTTTTAACTTACTTATTTTGCGTAGCTTTTATTTTAAGTTGAGGTTATTTTCTGTGGCTTGAATTATTCATTCGTCAAATTTCAGGATTATTATCAATCAATAATGATTATAAATATAATTTTATTATTTCTCTAATTATGATTTGATATTATTATTTCACGTTTTCAATGCATCAAAATGTTTGAGTAATGATATCATTCGAAAATGTTTTTACAGGTTTTTATTTCATCGTTACTATGTCTTATTGACATCGAAATTAATCACTTGATTTTTCCAGTGCCAGTTTTTTCATTTTTGAACGTAGACGTTTTTAAAATGTAAAATTTTTTTCATGTGCCTCGAAAAATAAAAAAAAGTCCTCCTTAGAATTACGCTAGTTATTTTTAATAATCAGAAACTTATAGATTTTGTCACTATGAATATATTTAATTTTTATTAATATTAACTTTAAACGTTGTTTTCAGCTGCGCAATTGCAATTCGAAACTCAAATTGATCATGGCACAATCGGAGAAAAAAACATGATTTTATTAGCAAAATTTTTTAAGTTGATTATAGAAACATGATTTCTTATCAAAAACTACCATATGCAAATATTTTGAAACTTTGTTTAAGAACTGCGGTTAGAGACTCATACGAATTTTTAAGAATTTCGTAAAATTCCAGTTGAAGTTCTCAATCACAGTTTTTTAATGGAATCCGTTAATAGAATTTCCGATTGAAGTTTTCGATAGGTAACCAATAATTTCCAAATTTCGTTCATGAAATTTTCCGGATGACTTCATAGGTTTTCCGATTAGCGGTATCTAATTGAGGATTCCAGTTGGATTCTTGTAGCTGGATTTTTAAAGATTTCCTCTTTTTTCAATTTTTATTATTATCAGTATGAAAACTCTTTGATCCCGTGTTATTCACTACCGTTGCCATATTTATAAATTTTTATGTGCTTGTATGAAAATTTATTTTAATGTTCAGTTCTTCATTCATAGCTTTTCGATAGCAAAAATCTAATTGGAAGTTAATTTTGATCATATGAACTTGGACATCAAATTGAAAACAAAGTTTCCAATTCCGATTCCGACTGTTAGTATCGCAGTAAAAAAATTGATCTAAAAAAAATTGCCATTTGAAGTTCCCACGATTGTAAACTCAATTTTAAAAATTAGCTACGCAAATTTATTTTTTTTGGCCATGACCGATCAAAGTTTTGAATTAAATTTCTGAAATTTAGGTGAAGGATATTCTATCCTTATCCATTATTAAAAAACATTTGCGTTGACTACATGTAAGCCAATTTGTAAAAATTAATTTTACGATTGTTAGTTAATTACATAAGCCTAGTATCTTTCTTGTAGCTACTTATGATTTTTTTCACTAATTAAATTATGAAATTCATCAATAAACTCAAGTTAAATTGATGAAAATATTATATTTAACTTGTTTATAATACGATTTTATAATTGCTTATAATATTACGTTTTAGGTTGAATGTTGAGAAGTCGTAATAATGCTCAAAATCAATGTTACGTGTTTGTTTGCACATTACGTCTTAAAATAACGACAGAAGTGTTATTTTATAAAAAGGTATCGATGAAAAGCACGTATTGATCGCGCTACATTAAAACTATTTTCTAAAGTATAAATCTTCTCCTACCTATTTTCATCGTTTACAAGGAGTTTCATCTTACATTCACCGATTAAAAAGTTATGTAAAGAATTTCGGAAACTTTCATCTAAAGTTTTGATGACACTGCACAAAAAATATTAATGTTGAACTCTTTTTTTTTCTTTACTCCCGTATTACAAATAATATCATGTAGTGTTATTATTGATTTTGAAAATTGCTGAAAATGTGCGACGTGAACTCGATTTTATAAAAATAATTATGTTTAAATTGTGTGAACTCTAGATTCCAATGAAAAATGATTTTTATTGAAATTTCTGCAGTTAAAAATTTTTACTGCGAAAATTGATAACTTCAAGATTAAGTAGAAAAAAATTTTATCAAGGAACTTTTATTTTCGGTTCTTGAAAAATGCAAAACCTACAGATAGTTATTTATTTTCAGCCTTGATTTAATTTGTCAATCGAACATAATCTGGCAAACGAGAAACACAAATATTCACATTAGCTCTCCGAAAAAAACGTAAATTTGTTGAAGAATTAAACTCGAAGAACACTAAAAGACAATTAGACGTGGTAAAAGAGGATTTATACGAACTCTCTTATCCCTCGGCAATTTCCTTTTATCTAGAAAGCGCCCAAGGAGCTTAAAAGAACAAGGACGGATTTTCAAACTAAACGTGCAAAAACGGAGTTTTATCTGAATTATCCAAATACTTTTCACAATACGGTGCTCTCATTAATTACATATGAATTCGTTCACCTATCCAAAAAAAAGGTCTACGAATAAAATAAAAACGACGCGAAAAAATATATAATAAGAAATAATGGTTACTTAAATCTTTATTTCTGACATTATGGAAATTTTCGTTTTCTGTTCTAATATATAGTTTACAGTAACTTAGATATCAAATCGATATGTAAGAAATTTTTTGTCTCAAATTTTAAGGGATAGATACGGGTGAAAATTTTGTTGCAATGAATCTCAAACGGTGAAGGATAATAAACAAACTATCTTCCAAGAAAAACAAACTTTACCAAATTCGAAACATCGAAACAAATAACTGAAACCTCAAGAACCCGCAGTACTTCGGCTTTAATTACTGCCTCGATAAATTAATAACATTGTGTCGCAGAATATAATTCATGATCGCAGGCAGTTTGACAGATCGGGGTTGGGGGACGCGGGGGACTGCAAAAATGGCACAAAATTGCCTATCGAATCGGTCGCAACGCGTTGTCGTTCGCGATCATGTATTGTCTTCGCACGACGTGAATAAAAATAGCAGCTGTAACGGACACGTATGTACATATTGCGCGGGCACATCACGACGATTATCCACAATTGACGTGATTCACCTTTGGGAAATGAATTTCCACGCGTAACACTAACGCGGCAAGTTATTCCGGCCACGAGCGCCAACGTGTTACCGTAAATAGTACAGGAATCATGCGAAAAATGCCGAAATTCACCGGGAATATGTCACCGAACTAAAATTAAAACGATACTCGTGCTCCGCTTGATAACGAACTGCGACCATTTTTCTTCATTGCTTGTTAATTAAGCTAACGATGAAGGGCGGAAAAAAATGGAGTTGCTGAAAATGGTCAGGGTTGCAGGGTGTGTGTGAGAGGTTTGTAAAACAGAGACCGAAGTTATCGAATTTTAAAGTTTTTGTGTTTTTTGTGTGATTTGAATATTTATGACTCGACATGTTTGTACAATACTAATGAAACAAATCTTGTATAGAATAATATTGGACTTTCCTTCGAATTTAATGTGGAATGACATGAATTATACGATGTTGATATTTTCATTAAATAAATCTTCGTCTATCTAGTGTGTTTTTATTATCTTTTCCTGTTTCTCTAAGAAAAATATATTTTCCATTTATTGATTGAAAACCCTCTGACTAGTAACAACTAAATAGAAATTTCAGATGCCAAGTAAGTGAGTAGTCTTGAGAAAAATGTGATTACATTGGTGATGTTGTCTTGCCAATGAAACTTTTAAGGAAATCATATGTTCAGAATAAAATTTACACGAAGTTTATATTACATATTTTTCGAGAAAACAATATTGCCAAAGTAATGTTTTTCACAAGTAACTAGTTAATTTCTGAATTTTTTTTTAATTTGAATCAATCCACTATTTCACCAGTAACTACTCTCTTATTATGTAGTTCAGGGGTGAAATTTCATTGTTTCACAAGTGGAATTTACTTTCTGATAAAGTGATCACTCGCTGTCAACATCCACTCCCCCCCCTCCCCTCTCCCAAAAAAAAGTTTTCAGATTTATAAAGTTTCTTTTAGCAATCGAAACAACTTTTCTATTTTTGTCATTTACCACAGCAATACAATTTTTTTTTTCTGAAATTGGTTACCTGGCAAAGAGGCAGGAACATCTCCCCGATGGAGTCGTCCCTGGAAAATCGATCATAGTCAAAGACGTGTAGATGAAGGACTCGGCTCTGTAACTTCTGAATAGGGAAACCTGTGTGCAGAAGATTTTTTTCTCAAGTATTTTTCCGGAGGCACTTTGCTAAAAGCATCGTCAATGGTCAAGTGTCAGGGTCAAGAAGATCGAGAAAACACAAGCAAATCTTTTTCATCACAGCTTACTTTTTTCGTCATGAGATGAAACTTTCTGCCAAATCATTTTCATTATGAAAATGGATATTTGACAGTTGCAGAGATTTATGTTCTAAAAATTTCAAAGTTCCAAAACTCAAAATACTTTAATTCTATGCAAGAAAATATAATTACAAATCAGATTTTAATAATTTTCAATAAAAAGCATGTTATTCATTGTCTCAATTTCATACAAAATAACAATGTGGATAATTATAAAAAAAGCGAGTACACAAATTGGCGATTATAAAACTTTTTTTCCGGGTGAAATATTTAACTTCACTTTACGAAAATATACCTGCATCGATTTTCACAGCGAGACTGCGAAAAAACTGGGAATTATTTTCCCGGCATTTTGCGATAATTCTGATTCCGTCAAAACGACTTTGAGCCCAAGCCAATTTTCGCGAATCGCATTTTGTTCAGTGCTTGGTATAAATGCGCGTTTTTTTTCTGGCAACCACGTTGCCGGAATACCCAATTTCTCGGCTGAAATGTAGACGCAGTGTGTATATAGGTTTCCGGCTATGGTATGAAAAATTGTAGTTTTTTCACGTACTGAATTCGTTGCGTGACTACGTGTTTTAAGAATGCTAAAATAGAACGAATTCGGGAAGTTAGAACGTGGTATTGTTCTTGAAGTATGAATTTCCCGTTTTGAAAATTTATCGTATCCTGTTCGTAATTGAATATAATATTAAGGTAAATAAATTTTTGAGTGTATTTGACATAAAAAACCTAACATTAGATTTACACAATAATCAACAATATCGATGAATTTTCGGATTAGATATTTACGTAAGCTTTTATAACTTTAAGTCATCGCAGGAAAAAAATCATTCTTATCGTGATTTTGTGTAGTAGTATCAACCACGAATATGATTTTCAATTAGGTTTTGTATCTAAATAACTACAGTGATTTAAGTTTTTGATCTTGGAAAAATCGAACGCACAATGTGTCTAATCAGATGCTGACCTAAACTATGTAAAATTAACAAAAATAAGTTTACAATTTCATTTGAACTAAAATAATCTACATTTTTCATAAAATTTGTCACAATCGACAAATCAGCTATAGAAATTAAATAATCGAAAGGAATAATGAAAAAAGTTATACCTACGAATAGATACTTTAATTTGTCTCTTCATTCATCAATGATATAAATTAGAAAATATGTATCTAGAAAAATTTATGTGTACAATATGGAAATAAAGGATTTCGTCGATAAAATGAACTATTTGAAAAAAACTAACGACTTTTTCACACACACAAAATTTTGTCAATGTTTCTTAAAAATTCTCAAAAATTTTAAGGAACCGAGTAAACTTTTATTACTTTCCGATCATATAAAAATACTTTCGTAAGTTTTAAGGGATTTTTTTATGCGTTTTAATTATCGTTTCTTAATAGATGAAAAATTTTTATAGCTTATTATTTTCATTTATTATTATTCGATTTTTTTACTGTTTACAAAATTTGAAGTTAATTGAAGGAGTACTTTTATAAGTATTTATTATCATATTCTGTTGTTAAAAAACTTGTTTGAATTTTTTGAAGCATTTAAAAAATCTCCTTGAAATATAAGTTACTTATTCAGCTATCAAATAAAATGAAAGTTTTTAATGATAGTACAATTCAAACTTCTTATCTGAAACCTTCACAATTTAATGTAGCATTTGCAAGTTTGAAAACGAAATTCTGAACATCTCATAAAAATAAAATTAAGACCAATAAATTACGATCGTGAATTTCCATTAATAACTTTCATACAATTATGAAACGTTTTAGAAATCTTGAATACACTTTTTAATATCTGAGATTATGAAAAAACCAGTATTTAAGCAATAATTGAAAAAAAAAACGGAAAAATTCATTTATTTAATATCTTCCATTTTACTTTTTTACAAGCTTGAAAAGCTTTTGAAAGTTAAATAACTTCATTTGTGAGCATGTTTCACGAAATCAAAACGAATTTATAACTGTTAAGAATTTATTTTCAAATTTCTTGAAATTTCGGAAAATTCAAGAAAACTTTACGAATATCCTTAAACCTTCAATTTTCATAAAAAGTAAGCTTGCTTGTAAAAAAAAGAACTATGTTCATAAAATTATTGAAACATCTGATTTCAAGATCGTTAACGAGTTTAAAAGCACCTGTAAAGTACTAAAAATCGAAACCTATGACATTTTACTATTGTATATTTTTATTCTTCACTATTTTTGAGTTGTAAAATGTTTCGGAAAGTTTGATAAACACCTTCAAATATCTTTCAATAATGTAGATAAAAGTATCTGAGCAACCAAAAAAAAAGAAGGATTTCATAAATAAAATTCGTGATACCCCTTATCTAAAACTTCCTCAGAGCTGAAAAATCACTGGCAAGTTGGAAAACGAAATCGAAAACCATGTGGAGCGAAATCAAGATCAGTAAATCGTAATCGTAAATTTTTTGTTGTCAACTCTCTCAGAGTGATAAAAAGTTTTAACAAACATTATAAACATTCTCAAGTGTCACAAATCATCGAAATCAAACGATTACACACACAAAAAAAAAAGAAAAGATTTTCATTACTTGAAATTTTAATAGGTACGTCTTGGGTACAACTTTTCCATAAGTTCAAAAAGCTCTTGCAAGTTCAGAAACAAAATTCAAAACGATATTATACGAAATGCAGGCTTCTTAATAACAATTATAAATATTCTTTGAAAACTTTATAAAGATTTTTAAAAAATGCAAAAACAGTCTGTGAAAATAAGGAATAATTTTTATAACAATCGATAAAAATGAAAGCTTTCAGTTTCAAACATTTTTACAATTTTTTCTGAAACCTGTCAGAGAACTGAAAAAACTCGTAAAAACTCAAGCATAAAAATAGAAACGATTTTTTATGACAGTATTGTATATTTAAATAGATTTCTAAATTATAAACATTCAATGAAATTTATTATTATTTTAAATATCTTCTATTTATAAAGAAAAATGTTGATGTTGGAAAAAAAAGGATTTTATCCGATTATTGATACCTCTTATCTCAAACTTCTTCACAAGCTACGAAAGCAGTTTTGAGTTGAAATACGAAATTCAAAACCATATCCCACGAAATCAAGACCAGGAAATCACAATCGTAAATTTTCATTGTCAACTTCCTAAATCTACTCGATGAAAAAGACCAGGTGAAGCGGATAAAATTCCTCGCTTTTCACACAGAGTAACGTAATTGAAAGAAATATTGCCATTGCTTTTCCTGGATCAAAAGAGGGGAATTTTCCGCCGCATGAAAATATCTCCACAGGCAAAAAAAAAAAAGAATTTACGATAGCTAAGCTCATTTCGCGCACAATTTCATCGTGCTTCGATGTTCCTCGTTTCCGTACCGCATGTTTCAAAGCGGATTAGAGAAAATTGATATTTTTCGCAGTCAAGATTAGAAATGAAATATCGTATTTCGAAGAAAAATACTATATTATTCACTGGCTGTCGGAAAGCCAAGCAAGAGATTTTTTTAAAAGAATTTATTAGTTTCGCAGAGAAAGTTTCGTTAATGTTGTATCGAGAAAAGTTTCAGTACAGTGAAAGTACAATTTTCAAATTATTTGAAATTTTTCAAATTTTCGTAATTTTTGAATATCCACATTCTTTCAATTTTTTCATATATCATCATTGAAAATATTCTGAAATAACGGGCTAAAAGGAAAATAAAAAGGCGCGGTATATGACCAGTACATAGATGAAATAAAGTAACATTCTTATCGTTGATTTCTAATATAATAGCCGGCTTGAAGTATCAGTTGTCATTTCCAAGAAAAGTAAAAAATTGACGATGTCGTTTCGACTCATTTTTACAGTTCAGACGTTTTTTTAATAAAACTAACCAACCTCAGTTTTATACAACAAGTGATTAAGGATGCGTTGATTTTCAAGAATTATGTAAGTAATAGAGAATTGTGTTGTTAGATATTATTTAGTTTGAAGATTAATTTATGAATTATATAAATGTAGTTCCTGAAGAGGGTCCAATATAGAGGCCGAAAGCTTGAATAATTAAAGAGGAAAAAGAAAGAAAATTGGTTTCATTACGATTTGCTCCTAAGGGATCGATAATAATGAAAATAAAAAATTTTTTTCAATTTCAGATACTCCAATGATTTTGAAAAAGTTTCTTTCATAAAATAAAATTATTTCTACCCTAATCATCGTGACAAATCAAATTCGAAATTGACGATGCTGCAAATGAAAATTACGTGCGATAATAAGAATGAGTTACCTTCAAAATAAAAAGTTTCGTTCCACCTGGGATTGAGTGTCCTTCTTTTAATCTTCGTTTCGAGACGATGCTTCTTATCAGGGAGGAGGGTGACCCTCACATAAGGATCCGATGTCCCCGAGAGATCCTTTGCTGGAAGGTCTTTACCCTGAAAATAGAGGTGAAACATTCTTTTAGCAACTGATAATTTTTCCCGGAGCACTTTTCAAGAAACCGTTTTTCATTCAACCCTACACCAGGAAAAAGTTTCTAAGAGTATGAAGTTTGTTTTTCTTTGATCAACTTCTTATGAAAAACATCGTGCTTGGAAACATACTTTTTTGATAGTTATTTATGTCAAGTTATTGAAGAAATTTTTTGTGAAAGTAAAGAAAAAAATTTATAGCTATGTATTGTGGTTATATCAAGCATTGACGTCTGACTATTCGGTGTTCAACACTACTTCTAAGCTTCTGCTGAAGAAGAAAAAGAATTTCGGTTCAGAATATTGAAAAAGCAGCAAAGTAGAGAATTTCACCTTAGTTTCATGATTTTTGAGATTTTCTTTTGGTTCTAGGAATATATAAAATTTTAGTACTTCAATAGCTCCGATATACTCGATATATTTAAATTATACGAAAATACTTTGTCACTCAAAAAAAAAAAAAAAAATTTTCCAAGAAAACTCATCAATTCGTTAAATAAAATTACAAACATTGTCAGTCTTGCATAATAAAAATAGTTTACTATTATTAGAAACATGACAACAATGAAAATTATAGCGTTTCCTTAAAATGTCCAGAACATGACAAAACCACACCAAAAATAAGTCGTTTTTCATGTTTTAAGTCACTGGGTATCAGGAAAAAAAATCCGCACTAATAAATTCTCTCTCGAGTCTCACACAAACGCAGTACGGCTCTTGAAACGAAATAATTCAGGTTGAATAAGTTTCTCTGAAGAGAATGATATCAGACCGGCCTGGTTTCTGTGTCAAATGCAGCTACTTGCGCTCCAGTAACGTATCCAACGCTTTAATTATTACGGTAGTCGTCGCACCGAGAATTTAAAAAAGCCCGGTAATTGCTACGTGCGCGATTTTTCACGGGCGAAACCTCCGCATGTCTCGGCTTTTGTCAATACAAGACATTGACAAAGGTCAGTGCAAAGGTATAATTGAAGGAACAAAAAAAAGGTCGAGTTTCTTTACTCACGTGAGTTCGTTTGCGAAAAAGAACAATGGCCCAGTGCGTCAAATGACAGTGACCTTTTTGAACTGAAAGATGATAGGTTCGAATCCTACGAAAGGAATTTTATGGGGTCGTTGGAAAGTTTTTTATCACGTCTGAAGTTCGATCGTTAGATTTTGAAGTGAAAATGGGGGACTTTTAATAAATTTAATAGATCTTTATTTGCGTTGAGACATTGAAGGAAAGCAGTGGAGGAAAAAATTCGAATACTGCAAGTAGAGCTGGCTAAGTCGTCTATTTTATGTCAATAGATTTAAATATCTGTCTCAAGTATTTCCATTTTTTTTTTTTTCGATATTTATTATGGTTTAATTTTTTTCTTTGTGTTTCAATTGAAGAAGAACCTTTGAAAATCAAAAATGTTGACGAAATTACATATTTTTTACAATAATTTCATGAAAACCTGGAATGGGAATATTGTCTTTCATGAAATTACAAATTTCTTATTTGAAGATATTGGAAATAAAATATTCATAAATTTTCAAATAATTCACATAACATTTTGTTAATTGATTTTGTATTTTATCTTTTATCTGCTTTCTATATTTTTAATTTTTCGCTTTGGAAGTCTGGAAGTTAAAAAATCATGTTGAATAAATTTTAAAACAATTTGTCGTCTAAAAAATTTACAAAAAAAATGTGGAAAAAGCGGTTGAATAAATAATACAAGTTTGAAATTTTGACTTCTTCTCAGAAACAGTAATGGGGGGAAGTACCTCGTGAGGCCGAGAAATTTCAAAATGTATTTTTGGAAAAATAAAACGGTGCACACAAAAATTGATATTGTTTATATCTAGGGCAATGTTTCATGATTGAAAAAAACATATTTCACATTGTGTTTAATAAAAAATTAATTGACTTTTGGTTAATTCCCTGACAACTGACATCGAAATTAGCGTACACGATTCTGGCCACAATTTTCATCTGAAATCATGAAACCAAACATTTTTTTACTCGAGAGGGTTTTTTTCACAAGATAGACAACGATCTTTGCAAAATTTGAACTGAAACCATAAAAATCTGTGCTCAATTTGTTGCAAAACCAAAAAATTTTCAAACCATTTTTTTTTAAACAATGATTTTTATGGTTAAAGTTCGAATTTTGCATAGATCGTAGTCTATCTTGTATAAAAAACCCTCTCGAGTAAAAAAATGTTTGGTTTAATGATTTCAGATGAAAATTGTGGCCAGGATCGTGTACGCCAATTTCGAAGTCAGTTGTCATGGAATTAACCAAAAGTAAATTAATTTTTAATTTAACATAATGTTAAACATGTTTTTTTAATCTTGAAGCATTGCCCTAGATATAAACAATATCAATTTTTGTGTGCACCGTTTCATTTTTCCAAAAATTCATCTCAAAATTTCTCGGCC
>JAPYZL010143046.1:0-33678 GCA_030522825.1 Platygaster orseoliae
ATCGGTTAACTACCAACGTAAAAATATGCTTGTAATAAAAGAAGACTTTGACATTTGTGTCGCATCATACAACTTGACATACGAACGATACATAGCAGTAGCCCACGATTCCCCATGGCCCACAATTCCCCACTTTCCCTACTGAAAAATACTTGTATAACAAATAAATCAGTAATTCCTTAAGTCAATGTTTTGGGAAATCAGTGTTCCGGAAAATTGAATTCGGAAAATCGGAAGTGGAAAAATGGGTATTGGAAAATGATTTTCGAAAAGACCATTTTTCCGGAAAAATTTTTCCGAGTACTATTTTCCAAACACCACGTTTTCTAAAAAGTTTTTTTTCCAAAATCCCAAAAAAATTCTTCCAAAAATTGTTATGCATTGAATTTTTTCTCATGAACTAAAACAACGTAATATACAGTATGTAATAGCATGAAAATATTCGAGAATTCGATTCTGATTTTCATAAGTTTCTTATTCATCAAAAATTCATTTTGACTTTCAAAATTTTTTAAAGAATTTCTCAGTTTTTTTTAATTTTTAAAGAAAAAGTTTTGAATTTTCAACTTACAATTGTGAATTCGTCAGAAATAAATCGAAACATAAAATAATTTTCTTACTTTGGTTACATATTGTCTGGAAAATGTAGCAAATTATGAGTAATTCCTGTAGTCAGCCCACTAAAAAGAAAAACTTATTTTAACCCCTCTGTTAAAATTACACCAATCTTAAAATAAGCGCATGTCTGCTCATCAGTCTGCTGAAGTTAAAAATTCACTGCTGCTGTTTCATAACAACCGCTGTTTCTTAAAATAAGACGTTCTTGGTCTTGTTTTAATATTCGTTGCTTAGAATACCCTTACGAAAAATCTTACAGTCGATTTCACTGTCAACAGTCAAAATACCATTCAGACTGTCAACAGTCAGATACCATGTGCTTGGAACCAGAAAGGCCTCTCTTATTTTAAGACGACAACACGTTTTAAATAAGGCCACATTTCGTTCTCATTTTCAGCCTGCAAATGAAGCTGTAAAATAAACTACATCGCTCTATTTCGTGTTGCATCTCATTTTATGACCAGTTCCTGGTCTTCTTTTAAGATATTCTTTTTAGTGTGTTTCGGGAAAATGGTATTCGGAAAAACGGATTCGGGAATATGGCGTGTGGAAAAATAGGTTTTTTCTCAGTGTATTGGGCGTCGCGAGATATTTTTTTTCCATCGATGATTCATCACTTCACAAGATCGGGCTCGCGCAAATGATGTTTTAATGTGAATCACTCGCGCGAAGACGCAGCTGATAAGAAGCTCGGGTGACGTAACGCCGGAGTTTGTAACTCCTTTCGAGCTGACTAAGGTGCATGACGTCATGCATTCTTGCCTTTCCTGTGTGTCGTACGGCTTCGTCGTCAAAAGACGTTCGCGTCCGATTTCACGAATAAAATGCGCCGCCTCGAATCCCAATTCCCTGCCCGAGGTAAACGTCCCCATTACCGTCACTTTCCAAATGATCGACGGCCATTTCCATATCGTCTGATTCGCTTAATGGAACTCGTTTTCTTTTTTTTTCGACGCGATTGAAGCTGAAAAATTGTCAATTCGTCATTTTTTTTGAAAATATTTGAGTTGTGAAAAAACATTGAATTTTCGCAATTAATAATACGATTAATCTTTGCGTTCTGAAATTCTACAATTGGAGGGGTCGAGGTAAGAAATTATTCATGTTGAAATTCGGAAGTAGAACTCATGAATTATTTGATATCTTCCTCTCTGATTCAAGAAAATGTGAGCTTTAGAAATCTGAAAATATCAAATCGCATAATGAGTTTCAATGATGAATATAATTTTGATGTTTGATGTTATAGCAGTTGAATATTTCATCCCAGATTTCAACTTTATGGAACGAAAACCCACGGTTGCAATCAATATTTTCAAATTATGCAAGAAATCATCAAGAATAAGTCTTTCAGAACAAATTAAAATCAAAAATTCATCATTCCTTCCTGCCGATAATCTCATTGTTAACCAGGAATATTTCATTTTCGTAAAAAACTGGAGGTTCAGTTTGGAAAACGGGAAAAATTTTCCGGGAGTTAGACAGGCATTTCGATAATCGAGTTAGCTTGGTAGATAAAAAAAAATGTGAATTGTCGATTTGGGAGAAGTTTATCCACGCCCGTTCAGCGTTTTTCCCCGGGCTTCCGTTTCTGCGCTTTGATAAAGATCTTTCATGTGGATTGTCACGTTCATGACTAGAGCATCTCGTGCATCGAGCCCATCCGCGGGGATTACTCCACAGTATGAGCATTTATTATTCACGGGACCGCCTAATATCGCGAACAGTGTTAGAGCCAAGCTCGCGTGACTCCGCGGCCGCTTTTAACGCAGTGACAGCTGTCGAAGCTGTTTTTCATGATTCTTGATTGTTTCATTTGCGTAGAAACAAAACGCGTTGCTGTAAAAATTTGTCAAAAATTTTCCTCAAGAAATATCTGCTTTTTTTCCCTCGCAATTATTGTCAATGAAATCTGCTTTTAGCGCTGACATTAAGCAAATGAAAACTGTTAAACAATTAGCAGACTTTTTGATGATCGAAAAAAGTTGCTTACTTTCGAATTTTACTGATTTTTTTACTGCGTGCATATTGTACGCATATTGTATTGTACTATTCCAGTAACTGTCGCAACGTCGGGAAGGTCGTTTTCAAAATTAAAATTGTTAAAAAACTATCTTCGTAGTTCAATGAGTCAAGAACGATTGAGTGGGTTAGCAATATTGTCTATAGAAAACGAAGGAGCTCGGAAAATTGATTTCAGCAAAACTATTGACCTTTTTGCAAGCATGAAAACACGAAAAAAGCAATTATGAAGTGCATTTTTAGAACGTATGTCATCGAAAAATTGTAATAAGCGCAATAAAGAATAAATAAACGAGTAATGTATATATAACATAAAATTAGAAAATTTCAGAAATTCCTAAAATACTGGAAAAATATATTTCTTTCAGTATATTTTTATCTTTTATGATCTGGTTTCGGTAAAGAGATTTTTTAATTTTACGAATTTAAAAGTTTTAAAGTTGGATAATTTTTTGAGTCCAGAGTCTAACATTTTTCATATATATTTTAAATATAATGGAACTCGATTTTTGTGACTTTTAAGTCACTGAGATTATAATTTTATCTCTGTCTAATACTGTCAGTATTTTCAATCCACACAGATGTGATTAACTTTAATATAGCTTTCTGAAATTCGATAATTTAGGAATCAAAGTCTTCTAAATATTTTCCATATTTCATATATTATCAAGAAAAATCTGATTTTACAACTCAAATTCTTCAACATCATTACGAACAATTTAACATTTTTCCTGAAAATTTCGTTTTTTTTTTTTTTTTTTCATTTGACAAAATTGTCATGTCAAAGAAAACAGTATTTGCAGATGAAGAATGTTCATTCATTTAATTTTCTCCATTTTTCATCGTTGTTTGAATTCAGAAAATTTCGCAGTGAGTTTTTCTTGCTTTGACCGTGCGGCCCTTGTGCTATTTTATTCCGACGTGAATAACATTGGATAGCTGCACTGACGAAAACTTTGTCCGCTAAATGCGACAAAATAGTTTGAACAATTAACGGGATTGTTGCTTCATCCAATTCCGCGAGTTTTTTTCAGAGTTTATGATTTTGGTTCTGACAGAGGGAAGTCTGTTTTACATGAAAAACTTTATTACCTTCAGTGCACGAAATGTTTGGAATAGTGGAACAAGTTCAATTGATTCAATATTGAATTTTTGTTCGTTAAATGACTATTATTGCGTAAGTTCCACAAATTTTGATGTTATATGAAATTGTTTAATGAAAATTTGATGTATAGTATAGAATATACATATCAAAATTAGTTTAAATAATTAGAATACCAGTTATTTATAAAAATACAAAAAAATGTCACAAAACTATAAATATTATACAACAAGCTGTCCTTATATTTACAAAATTCATAAGTGATAAATAATCACAATTTGTAATTCCAATGAGAGTAAATTTGATAAATAGTCCATTGAGTTTCTACTTTTTAATTATCTATTCAAACTGAATTGACAACGTTTTCATTATAATTGTTTAAATGGCACACATAAAACAAAATTATAAATATTACACAACTAGCTGTTCCAAAATTTACAAATCGATAATTGATAGATAATAACAGTTTGTAATTCTAATGAGAGTAAATTCGACAATCGTCTATTAAATTTCTAATTTTTTATTATTTATTAACACTGTTTTGGCAATATTTTCATTAAAATTGTCTAAATGGCAAACATAAAACAAAATATAAATAATGTACAAATAGCTGTCTCAACATTTACAAATTAATAATTGATAAATAATCACAATTTGTAATTCTGATGAGAGTAAATTCGATAAATAATAGTCTATTAAATTTCTAATTTTTCATTATTCTTTGACAATGTATGGGCAATATTTTCACTAAAGTTGTCTAAATGGCAAACATACAACAAAATTCAAATATTATACAACTAGATGTCCCAATATTTACAAAAATAATAATTGATAAATAGTCTATGAAATTTCTAATTTTTCATTATTTATTGACACTGTATTGACAATATTTTCATTATAATTGTTTAAATAGCAAACATAAAACAAAATTATAAATATTATACGACTAGCTGTCTCAATATTTACAAATTATTAATTGATAAATAATCACAATTTGTAATTCTTATGAAAGTAAATTCGATAAATAGTCTATTGAATTTCTGATTTTTCATTATTTATTGACACTGTATTGACAATATTTTTATTATAATTGTCTAAATGGCAAACATAAAACAAAGTTATAAATAATATACAAAAAGCTGTCCCAACATTTATAAATTATTAATTGATAAATAATCACAGTTTGTTATTCTAATGTGAGTGAATTCGATAAATAGTCTATTGAATTTCTAATTTTTCATTATTTATTAAGAACTATTGACAATATTTCCATTAAAATTGTATAAATGGCAAACATAAAATAAATTAAAAAATATTATAAAACTAGTTGTCCCAATATTTACAAATTAACAATTGATAAATAATCGCAATTTGTAATTTATTATAATGAGAGTAAATTCGATGAATAGTCTATTAAATTTCTAATTTTTCATTATTTATTAACATTGTATTAACAATACTTTCATTATGATTGTCTAAATGGCAAACATAAAACAAAATTATAAAAATTATACAACTAGCTGTCCCAAATTTTACAAATTAATAATTGATAGATAATAATAATTTGTAATTCTAATTAGAGTAAATTCGTTAATAGTCTATTATATTTCTAATTTTTTCATTATTTATTGACATTCTATTGACAATATTTTCATTCTAATTGTCTAAATAACAAAGATAAAACAAAATAAATATTATATAACAAGCCGTCGCAATATTTACAAAATAATAATTGATAAATAATAACAATTTGTAATTCTAATGAGAGTAAATTCGATTAATAGTCTATTATATTTCTAATTTTTTATTATTTATTAACACTGCATTGACAAGTGAAAAGGTTTTAATTATAAATTTTCAAAAGGCAAACATAAAACAAAATTTCAAATAGTATACAACAAGCTGTCTGAATATTTACAAATTAATAATTGATAAATAATTACAATTTGTAATTCTGATGAGAGTAAATTCGGTGAATACTCTACTAAATTTCTAATTTTTTATTATTTATTAACACTGTATTTTCAATATTTTAATTATAATTGTTTACATGGCAAACATTGTCTAACTTTATATAAACAAACTGAGTTTCAAACGGGTAATAACGGACAAAAGAAAATTTATATTGTGCACGTCCGTTTTGTACCAACATCTCATCAATATTTTCAGAAAGATTGTATTTGTCTAAATTTACAAATAAAGTGTCTTCGATTTCTCCTTTAATATTAATCATATCGATATCTGTTACTGAATGAATAAAACTATCAAATATTATGATTTTGTTTACATCTGGAATAAAATTCATTTGTCAGTCTCATAATAAAATATTGTTCTAAGATTTGTAAAATACAGGATAGTAAAATAATTTATAAAAAAAACTAAAAATATTTGGGAAGACCAGAACTTTTTGTAATTTAGTAAGTTTTTGTGAGTTTTTATAAAGTTTTATAAATTTTCGATTTTGTGCCTCTATGTGATTTTTGATTTTGTGACTTCAATTTTTGTGAATATATATGACTTTTAGTTTTTTGTGATTTTTGATTTTGTGACTTTTCGATTTTGTGAAGTTTCATGATTCTTCGTGACTTTTTGTGATTTTTGATTCTATGACTCTTCGATTTTGCGAAGTTTCAGACTTTTTAGAGAAGTTTACAGACATTCACTGTTATAGATATAGATAAAAGAATTTTTATTTCCGATTTTAGACAGCTGTATGAAAATCTTTGAAATTCTCGAAAATTACGAAAATCAAATTCCGTCATATTACATACGTACGTGAAAAATATGTAACTGGTCTGGACCCCAAAAATTGCATAACTTAAAAATCACAAAGAAAATATATAGAATTGTGGCATAATTTTCTGTAGTAAATTAAACGAATAATACCAAAAATGATGTTATTATCTCTATACTTTTTTATTTAAAACTTTTTCCTGCTCAACGCTACTTTTTTCATTACCTTTGTAACCGCGTGAAAAGTCGGGCGGCATTTTTGCGTTAACCCTTATACATTATGAACAAGGCGCGAGCGGAAACATCGCGAGGTGAGCGGCGTAACGAACAGCCCAGTTCACATGCGTGCGTTATAGGGGCTTTTCGACGTTTTCTCGACCCGTGTGTCGCCATGCACAAAGAGGCTTGTGAATGTATCACGCGCCCCGCGAAAAAAAAAGAATTAAAAAAGGTGAAAAAGAGTGCAGCCACGGTCTGGGGGTGGGGGTGAAGGGGGGTTTTTGCATTTAATTGCCACGAGTACTGCGCTACGTGAGAAACGAAGAGACGAGGGTCATTGCTTTCGTGAGAAACGTCGCACTCGAGGCTCTTATCGTGGTAAGTTACGGAATGGAAAAAAAAGGGAGCTCGCCACTCGAGGGAATGAAAATCGGCAAAACGCGGCCGCGGAAGTCCTCCGGAAAACGCCGGAACGCCCGAGACATTAGCGGCAGGAACCGGGCTGATTCATGCCCCGAAAGCGCGCCACCTTTTATCGCGGAAACAGGTGTATAGACGCTCGTGGCTTTTCCGCCTCGGCGACATGGTTATCTGTTTTTTCGGAGAGTTTTCCGCGTGTTTTGATTTAAAAAGTGGGGAAGATAACGATCGGTTGAGCATTTTTTTCGAAAGTAAAGTTTCTCAGTAGATATTTTTACAAAGTATATTTTTGTGGAATTATTTTTATTGAGTTTTTGGTTTAGTTTTACACTTTTCTGGAAACCTTTTAAAACACTTTTCTGAAAACCTGCCGAAATTTTTTTTTGCCTTCACCTCCTCGCCAAAAAACACCTCATTACCTTTAGAACCCCAAAAAAAACACCTCTCCCTCCACACCAATGTCCTCAACATGCCTGGGATTAATCGCACGTCGGTGGGAGCGCGCTTTCGGGACAGTTTGCCCGACGGGAAATCGACAGCCGCGGAAATTAAAATCGCATCTGGGAGTTTGCACTGCCCGACAATGTGGCCAATGTTTCGGATTAAAACGTATCAGGAATTTTTTCGAGATAGAGAATGGAGACTTTTTGTCCGCGGCGAGAGAGCTTTGTATTTATTAATGCCCCATCTGCCTCTCGACGTTCGACTGACAATCCCTTGAAACGCTTCACGGACTCGGGGATTTCGCTTTACTTTTTTTTTTGTATTTCCTTTCTTCTTTGTTTGCTTGTTTTCGATTCTTTTTGGGCTTCGACAATGCTCAAATATGACTGGGTGAAACACATTCGCGGACAGGTAAAAATCAATCGCGTGCGGCGGTAGTTGAGTAATTTTGTACATTCAATAATGCCCTACTGAAATGTTATTCGTGTTTTAATAACAACAACTATTTTACTGACGTTTTCATTATATGTTTAATTGTTTTTTCTAAAAAATTATTTTAAGAGAATGGAGAGTGGGGAAATATGTAATGTTAAAACATTTGATGACTCGCATTACCCCATACGCCCCAATTCCCAAACTTCCCTCGACTGTATTTCAAGGAATTGAAAATATATAGTTCAAAACGAAAATCCAAGTGTCGCCGTGCTTGGTGTCTTCAGCCCCAAGGCCCAACGTCGCAATTGGATTATGAGAAATTCAATTAGTAGTCGAAGAATTTCCCCCGAGCATTTCCACGGATGCGCGGCTATTGATTCACGCTCGTTTCCGTTCCGATCCGATTACGAAAAAAAAAAGAAATCTTCGACCCCTGCAGCAGCTGGTAAAAAATTTTTCAAAAGTTCACCCCACGCGTGGTGAACTTTACTCGCAACCTTTCCTCTTTCGAGCCAGAGTGATTCTCCGGGGGCTAATCGAGTTAGTTCACAATTTACAGTGGCTAGTCTTAAAGCCCTTGTACCAGGGGCTGGATAGCTACTCGGCTACTTACATTAATGAGTTAGTAGTTAAGTTAGACGCAGCTTCCCACCCCTCCCCCCTCGCACACGTCTCGCGTACAGCCGTTTCTTACGGGGCCGCGGTGCACCAATCTCCATTAATGCCAAGCTCATTATTGCCCCCCAAGTATTGCCACGAACTGCGTTTAGAGTGCTTCGGGTTGACACGGTTACTTGGCTTGTTTAACAATTTATTCGAGTCTTTTTGGGTCTCGGAAAATGCAATGTGGCGTTAGAGTGTGCCTTTGTCGTGCTTTTACAGGGACGGCCAGAGGGTTGACATTAATTTTCTCTTCCAGGGCAAAAATCAAAATACGTGATTTCAAGATATTTTTATAGTATGTTGTGTTGTTTTTGATGGAATTTGGTTTCGAGAATGTAAAGCAGTAAAGTATCGTTGATATTATTGTTATTGTATAATTATGAAAAGTTATGAAAAATTATGAAATATGAAAATGTTAAATAGATATACCCTGAAAAACCGATTCGTGTCTGAAATAAACTGCTTTTTCAGTCTACTGAATCTACCAATCCCGAAACAAAATATTTAATAAACTTCAGCAATCGTGTAAAACTCCAAAAAACAAACTACATATGGTAAAAGTTTTTATTTCCGTCAATAGCGAGTCAAGTACGAAATTGTTGCAAATGCAATTCACTTCCCCAAATAAGTTCATTCATCGAAACGTGAAGTGCAAGAAAAGAATTTACAAGACTATTGTTGTTCTCACATTCTGCGGAATTAATCATGTTCCACCACCGAACTTGGCGTGTTTTTTCTTTTGATTCCAAGTTCACGATTTGTTTGCTCTCCAAGTTTTCGGAGCTGGCTCGTAAACGTACAAGAGCGTGAAATGTGAATCATCGCAATTTTCGCTAAAAGAAGCTGCGTTCTCCTTAATACGAAAAAGTTTAAATTAACCATTGACGATGAGGAAAGACGTTGAATCGAGCCGAGTTAACACGAAATCACGCGAAGTCGGAATGAAAATTCTCATTAGATCTTTCCGAAATTCCGAACTTTGCCTTGGCTCAAAGCCGAGCTCGGGGACACAAACTTGTTTTCTCATCGGTAAAAGCGCACTTGTTATGAGGACACTCTATGAAACGCTGTACAAATTTAACCAGGCGCTTTTTTGTTTAGCGTCTGACGCTCGCGGGTCAAGGCAAATATCAATTTCAATGGCAAGACCTTTGTCGAATAATTCAGGTGCTCAGGGCGTAGGGAATTTCGATCACTTCAGCTCGTACTGAAGAACATTTATTATTTATTATGTTCGCGAGAACATATTTTCCCTTTGACAAGGTGGAAAATTGGACGTGAGGGGAGTTGAAAAAAAAATGTATTCTAGTAGCTTGCCTAGGTAAAAATGAGTAGATCTCTTGATATCTACGTGAGATCAACTGTATATCTACTCAAGTAGATCTACAGAAGATTTGGGTACATCCCTATAGATCTACGTAGATCTACATAGATATAGGTATAGAGATATGCATAGATGATGCGAAAGATGAAAGATAGAGATCTACTTGTAGATATACGTAAATCTACAAAGATCTACCAGCAGATATATGAAAATGACCAAGATCAACAAATAGATCTATGAAGATCTTCGTAGATCTACCAACAGATCTGATCTACGAGTAGATATACAGAGATCTACCTGTAGATCTATGTAAGTCTACGGTTATCTATAACAAGATCAAATGATATCTATAGACATCTATAGCAGATATCTAAAGATCTCCTACATATATCCAGAGATCTATTGTAGATCTCCAGATATCTACTTATTTTTACCTGGGTGTATTTAAAAACATGAACTGTAAGAATCAGTATAATTTTAGTTGAGTGATTGAATGAACCAATGTTGCAAAAATTCATTACTATTTCACCCCAAATGAAAACTTTCACTTCACTAAACAAGTATTTTCTCTTGGACGCGAACAAAAGCCCTTTAAAGTCACGCAAAACTCGGAACCATCTTCTTCATTGATTGACTCGAATTTTCACTCTGATTTGATTTTCCTAACTTTTAAGCGCCGCGAGTGGCGAGCGCAATTTGAATTTTAATCACGATTCAAAGTGTTTCTGAAACTTGGCGTCCACGGCAATCACCGTTCATCTCTTTTATCCCAAGCCAAAGACAAACAAACGTTTAATAATTGACACACTTTTCGGTCATTTATGTTTGTCACAACAAAAACGTATCTTTACATAAGGATTTTTTTTTCTAACAATGATAAAATATAAATATAAATCAGTGGTAATTTTTTGGAGTCGCAGTTTTTCTATGGTTTTTTTTTTGAGTTTGTAACTATTATTTAAAAATACGAAAATTTTAAAATATTACTGTGGATGTTGGATCACTTTTTCTAAAATATGTTTTCTACTGGCAAAATTGAAGAAAAACTTTTTCTTATATCTTACTTTTCCTGGAATAATTTTTGCTAATGTAACCTATTTTCTGAAATTTTTGTTTTAGTAGTATGTCACTTTTTCACAAATAAAAAAAAAATATAAAAGTAAAGTATACCAATATAAGATAAAACATGTAATATAAATATAAAAATTATTTTAAATATAATAAAAATTTATTATAAATATAATACAAATACTTTAATGTATCGAATTTTGAATACCTGATATGAATATCAAATATTAAAATTACATAAATATTGTTTTCGAAATTTTTTCTACATTTTTACATAATATGACACCCAAATTTCAGAAAAGCGTATGAAATAGAAAAAAATTTTCTAGAAAAATACCTCTATTAGTAAAAAAGAATTTTCGTAAAAGTTCTTATGAAAATACTAAAATTTTACTATGTTACTGTGGGTATTGGGTCACTTTTTTAAAAATATGTTTTCTACTGGCAAAATTAAAAAAAAAGTTATTTTTAATTACATACTTGGTCTGAAATAATTTTTTCTAATTCAAACCATTTTCTCAAAATTCTTTTTTGTACTGTCTCAATGTTTATAAAATAATTTTTGCTAATTTAAACTATTTTCTGAAGTTTTTGTTCTGGTAGTATCTCATTTTTTCTAAAATAAAAGTAAAATATGAAAGTGAAATATAAAAATATAAAAATATAAATTAAAATATGGAACATAAATATAGAAACTAATTTAAATATAATAAAAATTAAATATAAATATAATACAAATATTATTTGATATCAAATTATCAATACCTAATGTAAATATAAAATATGAAAATTACATTAATATTGTTTTAGTAATTTTATCTACATTTTTACATAATGTTACACATAAATTTCAGAAAAGTGTATGAAAGAGAAAAAAATTTTTCTAGAAAAATACCTCTATTAGAAAAAAAGAATTTTAGTAAAAGGTCTTATTAAAATACAAAAACTTTACTATTTTACTGTGGGTATTGGGTTACTTTTTTTTAAATATGTTTTCTAGTAACAAAATTAAAACAAAATTTATTGTAATATATTTATTTTTCTGAAATAATTTTTTCTAATTGGAACCATTTTCCAAAATTTGTTTTTTTAATGGTATCTCATTTTTTCTAAAATAAAAATAAAATATAAAAGTAAAATATAAAAATATGAAATAAAATATGTTAAACAGATAGAAAAGTTTATAAAAATATTATATAAATTCATTATTAATATAATATAAATAATATATAATATAAAAGTTACATAAATCTTGTTTTAAAAAATTTTTCAACATAATATGATACACAAATTTTAGAATAGTGAATTATATAGAAAATAATATTTTAGAAAAATACCTCTATTAGATAAATAGAATTTTAGTAAAAGTTTCTTCAGAATCCTTTTTTTAGAAAAACTATACACCAATTGTTACTGTGTTACTGTGAAGAAAGTAAGGAAGTCTACTTTTTAATCATACGTTATTAAAAATATTTCTATACTTTTTTCCCTTAACTATATTTTAGGAAAATCAATAAAAAACGGTAAAAATATCAGTTGAATACTTACTGAAATTCGAACATTAATAAAATTTTAGTAGGTTAAAATTGAAAAAAAAAAACCAGAAGAAAGTGGAAGTGAAAATTTTTCGAAAGAGTTTTTTATCAAATTGCTCTTCAAATAAGATAAGTTTCTACAAACACTTCATTTCCACATTTGAAATGTTTTAAAAAATTTAAGTTTCGTGAAATTTTTTGGGGTCAAAATAAAAGTGTAATCCAAAATATCTAAACATCCTTTACAATAATGAGCAGTCTATATTTTTGACAAATTCAACCGTTCTAACTTTTTTAAGCTAGTGAAGAATTTATGATAATTATATTGACAGTGTGAAAGTTACAAATTGTTTTTTGATTTTTTGTTGTTGTAAACAACAATCTTACGATATTTAATTATTATTAGCCGTTCGACAAATTTTATTGGAAAAATCTGGTCTTGTTGTTTCTAAAATTTTTCATAAATGGGACGCACTTAATTGATTTGTAAAAAAAATAATTATTTCAAAAGATATGTCAATTTTTAAATTACTTTTCTTAACGATGTGTTTCCGTCAATTTCTGAGATATGACACAGAGAAAAATAATAAATTGATAATAAAAAAAATTGATGCAACTTTTATGATTTAAAATTTGTATCCTTTATTTCATGACTTTCTTTGAATCAAACAACATATACAGAATTTTTCATAATAATATTCCCTTTTTTTCTCACACTGTCAAAGCTTTCAGTCACGCAAACGAAGAATTTCTCTCGATGATAATGAATAATACAGGTTTTGTTGAGAACGTATTTTTTTCTCGATTCCTGTTTTTTTTTTACATTAAAAGCAAGGAGGGGTAAGTGGACTTGACTCTTCGTGTCTTGCGTAATTAAATACTAGCATTGTTCCATTTATTTTGCATGCGAGGTGACGAGCTCGTGTTGAAATGGTACTCGGAAATCGCGGGGGAGAATCAAGAGCCTCCGCGTTCTCGTGGACGTTGGAAAAACACGCGAAGGCCCACGACAAAAAAGCGGAAACACATTTTTCCCTTGTTTCAGACTAGAATCTAGGGTTGTTAACGTTATTTCCAAAGTTTTCAAGCATAACTAAGCGTTTCGAAATGAATTGGAGTGAGGTCAGAAAACTTCTCTTTTCATACTACGAAAAATTACAGTTTTTCCCAGTTTACGTTCACGAAAAAATTTTCAACCTTAAAGGCATTCGATGAAAGTCCTTTGTTCGGTCACGAGTTCCCTTCGTTCATCTGCTTCCGGTGGCAATTCTCAACGCATCCTTCCGTGAAACAAAAGGCAGCTTAAGGTGATTCGGAATTTACTGTAGTGCGAGAGAGACGGGTAGAATGGGAAGTAGTTGAGAGGAAGAAGGACGAAAAGCGAAAAATTCAGGTCATTTCAGTTTTCGCATGTTTTTTCCCGCGCAATTCCCGAAAAGTCCAGAGTTTTATTCATTTTTACCTTTTTTTTCGTTGCCCGCCACGTCAATTTCCTGCCATGGTTTTCGAACGAAAGGGGACTAGCAAAATTGTTGGATTTGTTGAACGACAGTTGGGGCCTGTCTGAGCGGGTGGGCTGATTTCAATATTTGCCTTTGAATGGCCCCCTTTTTTTGCTCGTCCTAGAAAGCATAGGGAGAAATTGCGTATGCCAATCAGTTCCGACACATTTGGTCTAGTTGGCATTGATAAGAAAATTTGGGGATGAGATGATGTTTGATGTTGTTTTTTTTTAGTATTCATTATGTGATTGTTGAATAAATACTTTGGGCTTACAAGTATTTGCTGTTTAAGTATCTTAAAAATTGGTTATACAGTTTATTACTGTATAATGTACGAAAATGAGCATGAAAATCCTGTGAAATATAGCAGCATCTCGAACAATCGAGTATTTTGTCGTATTGAAAGTTGAGAAATTGGAATGGAAACGAGATCCCCGAGCAGAGATTCTTAATGTTGGATATTTCACGCGATGATCGTTACGCGCATTCGCTCGGGGATGTTTGGAGCGCGTAACAAAATCTGTCAAGCGCGCGAGATAGCGAAAACATGATTTACATGACAGTGCCAGAGTAACTTGACGAGCCAGCGGAGTTGCCTCGTATTTTCGCGAATCGCACAAGTCAGCTCACTGAGCGACACGCTGAGCAATTACGACAACGTGTAATTGTATTTATGACTTTGCAATGACTCGGTTGTGTCGATAGCCAACTTTTTCCGTATCGGGCTCGTCGCGTTTTTATTGTCGAGAAAAGAATGTCTTCCGCGTAATTCCGAAATAATTTTAAGAATGTTAATAACGTTTTAATAAAGGAGTTTTGGTTTTTTCTTGAGGATGACAGTGAAAATTGAGAATTTCAAATTTTAAATGACGAATTTATCACAAATCACTAATATTGATGATTTGTCAAGGTTATGTATCAATTCAATGGTTTTTTACATCGTTTTGTACAGTTTTCAATTATTTCTCGTGATTTGTTAGAATTGAATATACTTTTTTCTTATACAACGAATTTATATATTTTTGAATGATTGTTCATGATTCACATGATTTAATATTAAATAATATAAATAAATTCAATATTATTTAATCTATATATATAAAAACCAATGCCACTTTCTTTGTGATTCCATAACTCTTTAACCGCTTGACCGAATTCAATGAAGTCTTCCATAACATATTCGTCGTAGTCTAAGAATGGTTTATAGCTATACATGTCCTGTCTGAGCTCCACCCACGCATTATCTGTATATATCGAACCCTTTGACTAATTTTTCATAATTGTTCCATAACATATTACACAAAAGATCACAAGATCTTACAGTCACGAAAAATCCAAAAATCATGAAATTTCACAAAATCCTAAATTCACAACATTACGAAAAATTATAAGATCACAAAAATCGACAAAACTAAGTCATAAAAATTCACAAAAATTGAAGTCACAAAATCAACAATCACATCAAGTCACAAAATTGAAAAATTATAAAACTTCACAAAATCTCACTAAATTAAAATTATAAAACTTCACAAAATCTCACTAAATTACTAACAGTTCTAATCTTCCCTTATATTTTTAGTTTTGATTTTTAATTATTTTTCTACCCTTTATATTTAAGATTACAAATATGATATTATATCATAAGACCGACTAATGAATTTTATTTCGAATATCGAAGAAATCATTAAATTCGATAAAATTCTACTTACTTAGTAACAGATATTGCTACACAAAAAACACAATCTTCAAAAACAAAATTAACAATTAATATCAAAAAAGAAATCAATGACATTTAATTTGTAAATTCAAACTTAGATTGTTTTTAATGAGTTAGACAATAATGTTTGCCACTAAGACAATAATAAAAATAATAAGAATATTGTATAATACAGTCTTAATAATAATTGAAAAATTAGAAATTTAATAGACTATTTATCGAATTTACTCTCATTAGAACGACAGATTATAATTATTTTTCAATTTTTAATTTGTAAATATTAAATGACGCGTAGCGAAGCACGCGGGGTCAGCTAGTTAAATATAAAATTAGAATTTAATAAAATAAATAAAATCATTGAAATTTACTAAAATTTAAGATAGTCACTTTAATTTTCATGGTTTTCCATTGTTTCTCGAAGTTTTCAAAATTTCCTCAACTATTTTTAAATTTTTTCAAAATAACCTATGAATTCTTCGATCCTAAAGAACTTCAATTATTTTCACCAATTTCTTAAAATTTTTCATTAATCATTATGTTTCTATATGATTTTTCGTTAAATAAAACCTTATCAAAAACACTAATAACGTTTAAATCAAGGAATTTGGTTTTTTACTTGAGGATGAGAGTGAAAATTGAAAATTTTTAATTTAAAATGATGAATTCAACACGATATACTAATATCCATGATTTGTCAAGTTTATGTATCAATTCAATGATTTTTTACATCGTTTTGTACAATTTTCAGTTATTTATAGTGATTTGTTACAATTGAATATAATTTTTTTTTTTTTTTTTGTAGAAACAACGGATTTACATAATTTTGAATGATTTTTCATGATTTAATATTATTTATTATTATATAAAATTGTAATTTAATAAAATAAATAAAATCATTGAAATTTTGAAAAATTTAAGATAGTCACTTAAATTTTGATGGTTTCCCGTTGTTACTCGAAGTTTTCAAAATTTCCTCATTTATTTTTGAATTTTTTCAAAATGACATATGAATTTTTCGTTCCTAAAGAATTTGAATTACTTTCAACAATTTCGTAAAATTTTTTTTTAGTCATTATGTTTCTATATGATTTTTCATTTCATAAAACCTTATCAAAAACATTAATAACGTTGAAATCAACGAAATAATTTTTTTTATTGAAGATTACAGTAAAAATGTAAAATTTGATAACTTTAAATTACTGCAAACTTTTGCTTCTTTCCGACTTTTTTTTCGAGTTAGAGATGTACTTGATAATATTAAGGTGATTTTTTATTTTCGATTTTTGTTCTTGCTTGTTTATAAATTCATAAAAAATCACCAATATCTATGATTTGTCATGGTTACGTATCAATTTGATGATTTTACATCTTTTTGTACAGTTTTTAATTATTTATCAGGATTTGTCAGAAATAATAATAATTTTTTTATGTATACAACGAACTTCGTTAATTTTTATTAATTTCCCATGATTTATCTGAATTTAAGATTAACATTCTTGATATATAAAGTGTCTCATGATTTACTATGATTTCACATAGATTTAATAAAATTACTTCAATTTTGATGATTTCTTGTAGTTTCTCAAAGTTATCAAAATTTCTTTATAGATTTCCAAAATTTTACATGATGATCAACGATTTTCTTATTTCCCAAGAATTTATTTATTTTCAACAGTTTCTTAACGTTTATCATTACTAATAACTGATTATTATATTTTAAACATTTACAAAAAATTTTTATAACTTTTAATGATTTTTCAAAATATCCCATGATTTAACTGAATTTTGCGATAACGTTCTTCATAATTAAACGTTTTTCATAATTCACTACGATTTCGCAAAAATTCAATATAATTACTTCAATTTTGACAATTTTCTGTAGAGTCTCAAAGTTTTCATTATTTCTTCCTTTATTTTCGAAATTTCCATGATAACCTATGATTTTTTTTGTTACACAAGAATTCCAATTACTATAAATGATTTTTTATAATTCATCATTACTCATCATGTTTTTCCATATGATTTTCAGTTAAATAAAACGTTAATAACAATCAACGATTTTTGTATTTTCTTGTAGCTAACAGTAAAAATTGAAATTTGATATTCTAAAATCATCGCACATATTTACTTCTTTTCGACCTTTTTTTCGAGTGAGATATGTGATTTTTATTTCCGATTTTTGTTCTCTCTCGATAATAAATTTAAAAATCAGCAATATCTATGATTTATCATGGTTACGTATCAATTTAATGATTTCCTATCATTTTATACAGTTTACAATTATTTATCATGATTTGTCAGAATAAATTATCATTTATATTCGTTTTTTTTAATGATTCTCATAATTTACCATGTTTTAGCTAAATTTTATATTAATGTTCCTAATATTCAAAACTTTTTATGAATTACTACGATTTAGCATAAATTTAATATAGTCACTCCATTTTCGATAATTTTCCGTAGATTCTCTAAATTTTCGAGGTTTTCCATGATAATCTATGATTTTTTTGTTTCCCAAGATTTCAATTACTTTCAACAATTTCTTGAAATTCATCATTACTCATCATATTTTTCCATATAATTTTCTGTTAACTAAAATAGTAATAACAATCAACGAATTTGTTATTTTCTTGAAGATGACAGTAAAAAATAAAAATTTGATATTTTTTAATTACTGCAAGTATTTACTTCCTTCCGAATTTTTTTCGTCAAATGAGAGATAAGCCTGAGAAAATGAATGCGAGTTTTAATTCCCAATCTTTGTTCTCTCGCTGAACAACAAATCGCGATACTGAAAAAGAATGCAGAGTTTTCGTACAGTGAATGGACGTGACGCAGACTCCACATTGTATGATACAATTAATTGAATAAAAGTCTTATTTCCGGTACCGATCATGAAACAATGAAATTTCCTGCCTCGCGGAGCTCGAAATTCGATAACTTGAGTTGAAAACTTGATTGGGATTTCTATAAGCGGATCCGGAGAGAAGACTTTTTGAAATATTGCTATTTACATTCGAGGATAATTTATCATCAAATTGTTTATTTTTACACAGAAGTAACGATTGCGGTAATTTTTGGAACTTGAGATTGACAGTTATCGACGAATTTTGAAAACATCGGTATTTCCAGAATTAAATAAAATTTTAGTTAAGAAAAGATTTTAAGATTTTTCCAAACCAAAATTTAAAAAACATTGCGCAGTTTTTTAAGTTTTTCAAGTTCGCAGAAACGTAAATTTTTCTTAATGAAACGAAATTCGTTTGTTTGAACTGAAAATTTATGTAAGTGAAGTGTATTTAACAGTAAATATGAACAAGCGCACAATCACATCTTCCAGTATAATTCCCTGAATCCTCCATCGAAAACGCATTCGTCATTTTCGTATCACGCAAGTAATCTGCATCGCCAAAAATCGCCCGATTATCCCCGCTATCTCGCATTGTCCCGGATCCGTTCGATCGGCTCGAATCTAAGATCGGCAAAAAGGCATTGCGTGCGCCGGCAAAAATGGCCGCGCAAGCGAAGTCTTTGTTCGCGGGGGCCCGGAACGCGCGGGCGACAAGCCGGAAGCGGAAAACGCGCGGTTAAATAATTATTCGAGATCGGCGGATTAAGCGCGTGGCGACACAGCAGCACATCGAAGACGGTCGATATCCAGGACACAACTGCAATTTTGACACGAAATTAACGTCCACGAGCGCTTCCGCTCTTGGCGCGAAATTAGAACGGCCGAGCGTAACTACGGAAACCCCATTGATTTTAAACAAATCCCCTCTTGAAACTTATAAAACTCACCCCCTCCCTCCCCCAGGCAACTTTTTGACGTCGTGTCATCGTTTGCCAAGCTTTTTACGTCATCTTCTCACTCTAATTACCGTCGTTACGCGTCCTAATTGCGTTGCGAATTTTCGGCGGCGGCCAACTCGGTTAATGCAATATTATTTATTTGCTTTTGCGGGGGGAGGGAGGGTAGTGTTTTTATGGTTTGGAAAAATTGTATTACTTCAATTAGTAGGTGAGTGATTCACCATCGATTAGTGGAATTCCACAAGTTAGCTGAAGAAATAGTCCCGGAACTTCTGTGTGAAAGCCAGATATCCTGACCAGTAGACAATATCGGAAAATTTTATTAATTCAATGGAAAATTTTATTAATTCAATTAGTAGGTGAGTGATTCACCATCGAAATAATGGAATTCCGCAAGTTAGCTGGAGAAAGAGTCCCGGACCTTTTGGGTGAAAGCCAGATATCCTGACCAGTAGACAATATCGGAAAATTCACCATCGAATTAGTGGAATTCCACAATTTATCTCAAGAAATAGTCCCGGACCTTCTGTGTGAAAGCCAGATATCCTGACCAGTAGACAATATCGGAAAATTTTATTAATTCAATAAGTAGGTGAGTGATTCACCATCGAATTAGTGGAATTACTACATGAATTAGTGATTTATAGAGTTACTTTTCAATTAGTGATATTCTTGAAATGACTAAACATTTAGTGAATTTATAACTAATTTGATTAATCACATTTGAACTAACCACTTTAGTAGTTTCGAATTCTACTATTTAATTAGTCAAATATTTTAAGTGACTAATGTGTTAATAGATTCTCACTATTTCAAAAAGTAATTTGATGGTGAAAAAAAAATTCTAAACAGTAAAAAAGTTACCTACTTGTAAAAAACATTGTTCGGCACTTGGTTATAAGAAAAAAAACATTTTAACGAATGTGTAAAAATGTCTAGTGATTGGTTAATTTTTCCCATGTAACAATAATGAACAAGAATTTGAATACTGGATTATCACTAATTGTACTAGTAAATATCAACTATTCTCAACAGTAACTATTCACTAATGTAAGCAGTGAAAATTCACAATTTCAATTATTCAACACTATTCTCAATAGTAAAAATCTAATAGTCAACCTACAAAATTAGTTGATAATGACTTTTTCATTAGTTGAATTCTACTCATTATTTAGTGATAATGCACTTAAATGAATAGTCTAAGTCTACTAATTACAGTAGTGGATTTCCACTAAAGGTTGAAAGTAGTAATTCACTCATTTATTTCATCACAACTTACTAATTCAATGAGTAACCTTAAATCACTATTTCAATTAGTGATTTTTCACTAATATTTAGTAGCTCATTTTTCTCTTTTTCAATTAGTGAAATTCTACTAATTCAAACTGAGAGAGTAGATATAAAATTTTGTTTTTGATTCGTGTTTATTGAAGTTGATGTAGATTGATTTTCTCAGTTAATTAAATGATGTTCAGAATCGATTTTTAATAGATTCGTATTTTTTTAATTGAATAGAATATTAATAGAATCGTAATGCAGAAACAAATTTCGGGAGGGGTTTTTCGGAAAAATATACTTGCTCTGAAATTTTCTAATTTTTTGAATTTTACGATTTTAGAGTTATGCAAAGTTCGGAATTCAGGAGTCTAACATTTTTCAAGTTTGTATTGAATGTAATGAAATTAGATTCTTGCGATTTTCAAGTTGCCAGGGTTTAGATTTTATTTTAATACTGCTAGTATTTTATATAACATTTGAGTATTTTTTATAATTCTATCATAGGGTTTACTGATATAACTATGGATTTCTGAATAAATTTCTGAAATAATATGCTAACAAAATCAAAGTCAAAAATATGTTTATTATGTCTAAATATTTGTTATAAAATAATAACACAGATCTGGAGTATTTCACAGTTCTCTAAAATTTTCGTATCGTGTATTGTTTGTAGAATTTCAAAGTATTTTTGGTACTTTTTTAGATTTTTAGTTTAGATTCCAGTAAGTACATTTTTAAGAACTTTTACCTACTTTACTATCTATTATTATACCTTTTTTTATTTTTACATGCACATTATATAACTGCACTTGATTTTTCTAATCTGTAAAATTTGTCTCAAATATTTCTCCAAGTTATAAACAGTGTAAGCAATTATTTTATAAAGACAGTATTATCATTGATAAAAAAGTTAAACTCGTTCTCACAAAGGATATTGATAACGTTGATAATATTGTAAGACGACAATTGCTTTTTTTTCAAGTCCATTATCGGTCAAAGTATAATCACGTTTCTCTTGAGATTACACGAAACATGCATTATTTCGCGAATTCCATTACGGAGAATAGAGCGAAAAAATGCCTTCAATGAGTCCGTATGCGACAATTTTCATTTCACGCCCTGTTAATTCGAGGGTAGCGATAATCGCCGCGCATTACAAAAATTGCGGCTGCCTTTCATCGTCCCCTGAAAATTCTCTCGCACCTCGAATCGTCATGAAATCTACCGAAACATCACGAACATGGGAAGTCATTTCTGAAAGGAATTTCCCAGTATTAGCATAATGTCACGTTCGCAAATGAAAAGCATAACGCGAGTTTAACGTTTTCTTGACTCGGTTTCCTACTCCTAAAAATAGAGTAATTTTACTTATTGCTCGTAAGAAAGTTTTGTACGGAGCAAAATGATTCATTTAAGAAGTGGGAAAAAAGTTGCTTTCTATTTCAAGTAGGCAGAGTATTATAGGGAAAATAATCAATTGAAGTAATGAAAAACTAATCTTATGATTGCGGTGTAAGATTACTGATAAGCTGCAATAGCTTTTTGCCAATAAACAAAATTGAAATATCTTCATAAATTTTGATAGGTTTCTCAGTTTATTTCAGAAATTAGTAGGTTTTTAGGCTTATTGTTTTTAGTATTTTTCGTATTTTTTCAGTATTTGGATAATTTGAAGGACATTTTGGAATTTTGTTAGATTACTTCATTGATATGTCGAATTTGATTTGAGAAGATTCAATGTTTGAGAATTTTAAGTACTTTCATGGATGTTTGGAAAAATCTTATTTATTTGGATATAAAGTATTTTTCAAACTTTTAGATTCTTAAATATATATTGAATATTTTATGATTTTCTGGTATTTTCATAAATTTTTAGTACTTATATACATTGGTATAGAGTGTATTGATTTTTTGTATTTGAATGAACTTTTCTGAAAACAGTATCTTAATAGATTTATAATTATTTATGTATTTTTTGTAATTGTTCAGTATTTGTATGATATAAAGAATTTTTCAGTATTGTCATAAATTGCTGTGAAGATTTATAGAATTATAGGCTCTATAAAACTGATGTAAATTTTGAGTATATTATATATTTCAAGTAGTTTTATGTTTTTCTGTATTTAAAAAATATTGTAGGATTTCTTTGTTTTTTTTTTAGATATATTTCATTCCAATTTATTATATATTTTATAATTATATATTATATGTTAAATGATATATTATTATATTAATAATAGGAGATATAATATATCTGTATTTATTTGATAATATTTTATTATTTAATAATAAAAGCAAATATATTAGATTATAGGTATATATTATGTATTATAATTATATAGGTTAGTTTTCTTTTTTAGATATGATGGAATTCATTGAAATTCAAGTTCGAAGTATTAAATTAATTTTGATATTTTTAGTATTTTCTCAGTATTCTGATAATTAAAAGGACTTTTTGGGATTTTTTTTTACTTTACTCATGTGTAGAATTTGATTTGGAAAATTCAATGTTTGAAAATTTTGGGTAGTTTCGTGGATTTTCAAAAAAATCCTATATACTTGGATTTAAAGTATTCTTTAAACTTTTTGAATTCTTTAAGTATTTATTAAGTATTTTACGATTTTCTAGTATTTTCATAGATTTTAACTCGTATATTCATTGCTATAAAGTGTATTGAATTTTTTTTAAAACATAATTCTAACAGATTTATAGTTAATTTAGTATTTTTCATAATTTTTCAGTATTTATACGATTTTAAGGATTTTTCAGTATTGTTATGAACTGTTGTAAAAATTTATAGAATTAGAGGTTTTATAAAAGTGTTGTAAATTTTGAATACAGTACATATTTCTATAAGTTTCATATTTTTCTGTGTTTATAAATAAAATAATGTAGTAGGATTTCTTCGTTTTTTTTTTTTTTTTTTTTTTTTTTTTTTTTTTTTTTTTTTTTTTTTTTTTTTTTTTTTTTTTTTTTTTTTTTTTTTTTTTTTTTTTTTTTAAACGACTTGTATTATTTTGGTTATTTTTGAAGGATCTTCAGGATTTATAGGATTTTCCAATATATGTGGATATTTTTATAGATTTACGAAATTTGATATTTTAAAAATCAAATTTTTACTGATTACGATTATTTTTATAGATATCCGAAATTCAAATCAGTGATTTAATAAATTTCAGGATTTTTTTCGACTTTTGAAACAATTTAAGAAGCTTTTATAATTATCTTTTCTAATTCTCAGTATTTTTTTTAACCTATTTAATATAGTAAGATTTTTATAGAGATTTACGAATCATTACTTACTATTTGTATAATATCCTGAAAGATTCCTTAAATTTATGCTTTAGAATCTAAAGTTTCTTAAATTTTCAGTGTCTCCATTTATCAGTGACTTAATCAATTCCAAGTTTTTCATAGATATTTTGATATATTATTCAAAAAGTATTTGCAGATCGAATTTGTAGAACTGATTCCACATTGCATTTATTCCATAAAAAAAACGCCAGAATATTCTTTTCAAAGAATTTTAACATCTATTGAAAATTCCTGTAAAGGTTACATTTTCAAAAGTACAATGAAATCAATGTTGAAAGAAATCACTAACATGAATACTGAATGTGTCAATAAATAAAAGAAAAAAACAAAACAAAACGAAGATTTGTTTTTTTAATTTGTTTTGCTTGACATTACAACCTTTTACATGATAAAACACGAAATAATCGATAAAAACATTTAAATTCATCCCACTACTATCGCAAATACCAAACGCGAAATACTATAAACGCGCAACTCTTTCATCACATATTTCAATTCCCCTAATGCGTGACCCTTAGTCAGCTTTTTTCCATAACCTCACTTTTCGTCTTGCCCGTCGTTTCTTTCGCAAAATCATTTTGTACCCGTCACGTGTAATACGCCGCGTTTACAATGTAAACAATGCGAAATTACGGGACACTCGCTGTCGTAAATTCTTATGCTGATGGAATTTTTAATTATCGGAACGAATGGATCTCGAGCGAAAGATAGGATGGCAAAAAGAAAAAAAAAGTTTGTGGAGAAGCACCGTTCGTTAGCTGCCCAAAAGGAAAAAACGATTTTTTATGGCCCGAGAAAAATAACCCCGTTCATCATCGGCACTGTCTTGCGAAAATGCTCATTTTTCAGCGGCCCCGGCTCGTCGAGTTGACGACGGGACGCGGGTTTTTTTCGGGAGGTTGGGGAAAATACGGGATTTGGAGCTTGTCATGTACACGTGACACAGGCCTATCTGGAACGAGTAAAAAAATAGAGTGATGGATTCGGGTTACCTGTCGATTACGGCCAAGGAAAATCAGGGATTACGTATATATGTATATATGTTTGGCTATTCAGCTGGTTGATAGAAGAAAATTCAGTCTTTTCTTTCATACCCTTGATGGAAGGAAAAACTTATGTTCTCAGAACGCGATAACGAAGGTTTGGGCTACGTGCTTTTATGGTAGGAATTGAGAGGAATCGTAGGGATTTTGACCCCTATTTTTTTGTAGATAAAGTTATAAATCGGTTTTGTGTGTTTTAGAGGTATGAACTGATAATCCCAGCGAAATTCTTTTGAAAAACGTGTGAATAATTGAAAAATTCAAAATTTGTATATTAATCAATTTATTTACATTACCCCGACTTAGTTTTATCGTAACATTATATTTCTTTGCATGCTGTTTAGCGATAGAAACTTTGACTAATTAATCGAATTCCATCAAATTCATCAAAAAATACCAAGCCATTCGTAGATCTGTTAAAAAAATTACTCTCATTTTCAAAAACACTTCTTAGCCCATTGAAAGCAACTCAATTTTTCGAAATTAAATGACCCTGTCGCTCAGTAACACTGACATGATTCATATACGGAAAAGCACGCGAGTTCTAATACCAGAGCCGCATTTCAAATGCACAGGACTTCGACAGCACATGAGTCGAGAAGTGTAGATGACTCACGAAGCCGGAATCTACTTTGTTCCATTGGTCCCTTTTATCCGCGCACGCACTTCATGCGCCGGATCAGCGTATCATTGAATGTCCGAACGAATGAAAGCCCTGTTCGCCGCGCTATCGTACGACGTTTTGCACTAGCTTTTTTTCTCTCCTCCTCTTTTTCAACGCGCTCTCTCTCTCTCTTTTTTCTCTTTATTTCCCTCGGTTTCGCGCACAGCTGGGTAAACCCCGGACTCAGGAGTATATTTCACAGCCGATTGCCGGGATTTAGGATGGGACGTTTCGGCGGTGATGTTTTCGAGTGAGGTTTTTTTCAGTACATTGAAAAGAAAGAATTCGCGATAATAGAGGTCTTATTTTACATTGGAAAGTCGTTACATTCGATGTAGTTTGTTTAAACTAATGATGTATGGTTCAAAAAATGATGAACATTCATCCAATTATGTTATTAAAGCTGTTCTTCGTTTTGTTCATTCATTTTTTATCTGTCATAAGTCATAATTTCTGAAGAAACTCGCAAGTTTTTGTGGCAATCGAGCGAGACTCGCTTGGATCTGTTTTCGTCGTGATTGACGTCGAAGAAAATGTACGCAATTTCCCTACCGTAACGGAGCTACGGTATAGTAACGCATGATTTCTATACATGGGCACGAGAAGTGGCCTCGACGTACACACGAAGCCGTCATTAAATCGAGCAGCTCGCAAAGACAGGGACTGAAAAGACGCGATGAAAGGCATATATGTACAAAGTACAAGGGTGTGCAAGGGAGTTACGCGAAAAGGGCGAACACGCGCTTTTAGAGGCGAGGAACTTATCGATTTGTATCGGTGCCTTCCACTGTTTGGCCCTACTTGGATGGAGTGTTTCAGGCCTGAGAGGAAATTGAAAGCACGATCTGTGGGCTTCACTACCGCCCGACTTACGTCCCTCCACGTCAAGTTCGAGAGTCTCCATCAAGACTTTTTACTCGTTAACGTGGAAGTAATTTGGGCATTTGGGTGAACGGTCTTTTTTTAGGTTAGGGTGGAAGTTTTTTTATAGCATAATTTTTCGTTACGATTCAACAACTCAGCCGGAAAAAAACTGTCACTTGATCGATTTCTTATCTCAACCCAACTCCTGCAATCAAAGCAATAACCAACTCTATGAATAAAAACATAAAAAGCCTTCTTCTCTTTCTTCCCTTCATCCCTCTTCTCGAGTCAAATATACCTTTCCGATTCCGTGGCTCCGCCAAATCCGCAGCTGTTTTTACCCAACCGCATTCATCACTTTCCATCTGATTAATTCTCATTCAGCCCGATTCCCACAAAATCTCTCTCGAGCCACTTTCACGAACGGCGAAAATTTCCTCTCGGTATCCATAACACGCAAAAAGCATCGAGTTACACCCGGACAAGCCCGGCATCAATATTTTTTCATGCTCGGCTTTCGGTGCGACTTTTCGAGATGTCAATTATATTACCGCTGAATCGCGCATTGTTTCCAAACATTCTCCCGGGGCGGCTTCAATTACGCGCCGTGTCATTGAATTATTGCGGTTAATGGATTTTGACGGGATCGGGGAAAAGAAAAATTGATGATGACACGAAAAGTCGGTGTCGTTAGGTTGAACTACGTAGAGTAATGATGAGTATGATGTTGAACAATAGGTAGTCACGAAGACCTTCCGTTGCATCTACTCCAATTGTATCCAATTCTGTTGCATCCACTTCAGTTGTATCTACTACTACATCCACTCCAATTGTATCCACTTTTGTTGCATCCACGTTAATTGCATTTACTTTCGTTTCATCCACTTCAATTGCATTCATTCCAATTGTATCCACTCCAATTGTATCCATTCCCATTGCACCCACTGAAATTGCATCCACCCCTACATCCACTTTCGTTGCATCTACTCCAGTTGAATTCACTCCCATTGCATCCACTGAAATTGCATCCACTCCAATTGGATCCTCTTTATTGCATCCACTTCAATTATATCTACTATTACGTCCACTTTCGTTGTATCCACTCCAAATGTATCCACTCCAATTGCATCCATTGAAATTGCATTCTCTCCAATTGTATCCATTCCAATTGCACCCACTGAAATTGCATCCATCCCTACATCCACTTTCATTGCATCCACTTTCATTGCATTCGCTTTCGTTGCATCCGCTGCCGTTGCATCCACTTCAATCGGGAAAACGTAAGACACACATGACAGGGGAGTGAATGGTTTTCCCGAAAAGTTATAGGCACCAATTTGTCAGGGGTTCCTCGATTCGTGGCCCTTTTCAGGATTGACGAGCGTGACAAACATGGCTACTTGTATGACGGCGTTACAGGGTTATATACGATGAGTACATACATACATATATACACCAGACCAGGACTTGGGAACGGGCAAGTGTCAATTACCGGGACGCGGTACCGAGGATAGATTCGGGATCTCTCGGCGATCCTTCCATGTCCGGCGACGACGGGAAAAACCTTGGTAAATAGGAACAAGTACGAGGGCTAGCGAAATTTATTTCCCTCCCGGCGAAAGATCGAGAGGGAAGATGCACGTGACGCCGGAAATTCGCCGGCGATGAATCTCGTCGCGGTTTTTTGCGGTGGAAATTATTGTTTCGGGTGGTACGATGGAATTGGGGTGTTTAATAGAGCGATGACGATGGCGGGATGGGAAAGAGCCGTGAAAGTGCACTGGTTCGAGGGGGTGACTAACGAACCCGAACAAGTTGGGGAAAAGTAATAGAGAGTCATGAATTTTTCGTTTCCACCGAGTGTCGTACGGTTTCCTGTTTCATGGATGGGGCCAGTTCGGTGTAGAGGGAAGATTTCTAAACACGATGACGTTAATGGATGAATGGGGAATGTTATTTTGTTGTTACTTGTTGTGTCATGTTGGGTATACAAATAGACAGTTTCCAAGAGTGAAATTGTGGGAGCTTTTTTATTTTTCTTAACGTACGTCCTCAGGAATTTTTTGTTTTTGAGTTTTGGGGGATCAAATCCCTCCGGAAATTAGGGTTGAATGTATTATTATTTTGTGTGAAAATGAATAAAAATAGGAATAATAAACATGAAAATTTATGAAAATACAAACAATGACGAAATAATGTATCGACTTGATAATGATGATTTTTAAAAATGTAGTAAACAATAAAAATGGAAATGATGAAGAATGTATTCAGTGTAATTTAGAGGACGTAAAAAATGGTTTTGTATAAGTTTTAAAATCTTAATAGAATTCAGGATTCTTTATTTAACTTACTCAAAAAAAAAAACAGGAATTCTGGTTTCAGAAGAATGATCATTTTAAAAAATGTTGATATAATTGGAGAAACTTTTAAGTCTGGAGTTTCGAATTTTAGAATTTGAAACAAAAATAAATATTGTTACTCAAGAATATTTTAGATCCTAAACGAATTAGGAAGAAATATTAAAAGTATGATAATTCTATGAAAGAACTGTTTTTTGAAAAATTTGAACAAACTCGTATGATCACTAAAATTAAGAAATCTAGAAATTCAAATTTTGAAAAAGCGTTTATAAAAATCCATAGAAATACAAGAAATCTATAATAATACTTTGAAACATTAAAAAATCTTGTAAACACTTTAAAAATACGAAAATCTGAAAAATCTAAAAGATTTTCAAAATTTACGTAGATCTAATTTTACCAGACTTCGTTAAAATTTCTGGAAATCTGATGAAATTAGAATTCTAGAGCCTCAAAATCTAGAAATCAATATAGCAACCTACAAATAAATTGACAATTTCTAAAAATATTAGAAATATAAAATTGTTGAAAATTTAAAGACGAATTCTAGAAATCTGGAAAGTGAAACACAAAATTCAAATAGATGTACAAAATTTCAAAAAATATAATAAAGTTTTGTAAGTCACATAAAATAAAAAAATGTGAAAACTTCCTGGAATATTAAAAAAACTACATTTCTTTTGGTATTTTGTGGTTTTCAATCTTTGACGAGCTGATTTCGGTAATAAGGTTTATCAATTTTACGAATTCGGGAGTTTAAAAGTTACTTAGTTAATTGTAGTCCAAAGTCAAATATTTTTCATATACTTATTAAATTTTGCCAAAGTCTACAACGTTAAAAAATCACACGAGAATTTTTTTCTGAGATTTACCATTAATTATTTAAAATCTCAAAAAAGTGAATTTAGCGAAGCCCCCAAAAATCGTCGACAAAAAAATTCATTTTATCATAGAAATTCGTTGTTTTAAAAAAAGGCCGAACTTTTAAGATTCTTGTAATAACAACTTTTCTCATAAAATTTTATTTCCTGTAGAAAATGTTCACAACAATTTTTTTTCAGAAAATTTCCAGTTCATAAGAAAGGTACAAGGCTTAAATATTTTCTTAAAAAAAATCTGAAATTTCTTATAAAAGTGTTACCAGTTTTCATAAAAAATGTGTTTCTTATTAGAATTTTTTAAGGTCGAATTTCTAAGAAATATAATTCTTATTAGAAATTTCTAATTGTTATAAGAATTTTGCCATTTATTACAAGAATCAAAATCACGAGTGTATAAACATGTTTAGAAAATTTCTATTTAGAGGCTCCGTCAAATTTGTTTTTTCAAGGTTTCACATTATTTTTGATGAATCTCAGAAAAAAATTTTCGTGTAATTTGTCAACGTTATAAACTTTTTGAACATCTTATCTAATATAATGAAACTTTTTCTTGTCTTTTTTAATACTTTTTTTTTTATTTATCCTCATTATTTATACAACTTGAAGAGTTTTCTGATATCATGAATTTCTATAAAGGTTTTTGAAATTTGAAACAAAGTGTATTGAAAATTTGAAATATTTTTCTAGATTCCTAAAAAAATTACATCGTGACAGAATTTTTTAGAAAACTCTTCCCAAAAATTTTTTCTGCCTACGTCCCTGCTAGTTTTACTTTGCTACGCAATTTTTCTTATTTAAAATTAAAAAAAAATCAGTATTGAAATTTATAAAGACTTTTCACATTTTATCTATAGTACTATGATGGATAATCAAGTCTCAAAAACTCAAATTTTTAAAAATTTGAAGATTTTAGTCTCTTTTTAGAGTACCCGAGTCTTCCAAAACTTAGTTAAATTAATTAAGTAAATTATTAGTTAAATAAATAAATATAGAATATAAATATAATATGAATAAAAATTTGTTAAATTAGTTAATTAAAAAAAGATTCCGAATTAATTACTTAAATACTCAATCATTCAGTAAAGAAACTCGTACTAAAATTATACCTATATATCTGAATCTGAAACTGAAAATCACCCATAGAAAACTCTTACACTTACATCAAAACACTTTCGATATACTCATAAACCAAAACCACACTTTAATTATCTACCAAAGAATCCATAACAAACAAAAAATCACTTTCCACATCAAAAATTTCTCTTTCATTCGAAATTATCTGCCCTTCTTTCCTCTTCCCACATTATAACCCTCCAAACCCCAGGATTTTCACTTTCACCGAACTGCTTTCATGCAAAAAAATCGCAAAATATTACCGATCGTGAATTTAATGACAATAAAAAGTCGAAAAATTGACGACTAATTCAGGCGTCCAATCTAAGTTCATGTACACCTCGACACCGCGAAAGGGGCACGCGTTATGCTTGAGCGGCCAATTACCTGCGCCGTCGGGCCCGGCGCAAAAGGTGGATGAGGGTGCTGGATTCGCAATTGTGCTTCCGTTAATCTTGCGCTCGATAATAATTGACGTAACGAGGACACGATCAATGGAGCGATTAGTATCTCTCGCAAAGCGTGCCGCTATTCAGGCTGCGAGTAGACACGTAAGGGGCGGGTATAACGAGAGGGGAAAGGGGGGTAGGTAAGTGTATCTGCATTCTGCATTAGCGCAATAGGGACAGTGACATACGTTCGAAGCCTTTGAGTTCGTGTATCTATATCTGCCCGCGTCGCGTATGATTCATGGGAGAGGCCGCGACTTGGGCAACGGAGCGGACGCGTTTGCAGAGCCTTAAACGCGTGCACTTTCTCGCGGATCAATTTGGGATCGATTTCTTCGCTGCCGGGTTGGCTCGTTGTTTATTCTAGGTTTTGCGTCGATTTTTGAAATTGGGAAGAGTCGAGGATTCATGATGAGGTGGAATTTCTGGAGCAATTTCCTACTCTGAGTAGTTAGAGTTGATTGATTTGAAGTGAATGATAATTGATGGGGTTTTGGAAATGTTTTTCGACGAAAAAATTTGAGTTAAATATGTGGGACTTTTTTTGCATCTTTTTTAATACGTTTTCTAATAATTGATATTTATTTTCTGAATATTCGTAGTTTTTTTAATGGGAGATATTTTTTTTATTTATAATGTTTTTATTTTTCTCATTATTATTTAGTTTTTGTGCCAGGAATGTCAGATATTGATTTGATATTATTTTTTTTTTGGTAATGAAATTTCATGGACTGGGCAATACAAATCTCATTCGAAAGTCTTACAGACTTAAATTAATTTACATTAACAATATTTTGCACTTATCTGTAAGTTGCAGGAAAAAAACAACATTATGACGATTTTTTTTTTTACATTGAAAACAATCTTTTTTTTACAGTTTTGAACTTTTTGTCATTACGTAATATATTCAACGAATAACTTTCCATGTTTAATTTTCAATTCAAAGATGTTTATTATCTTCTAATAAATTGATATATAGATTTTAGATTTTTTTTCTCACACAGATTATATCATAAATGAAGCATATTCCTATATAACTCGATTCATTAATATGATAAAATTATTGAACTTATTATTAACTATCTAATGAGAAATAATCACAATTGATCTAGACAATTGGTACAAATGAACAAAAATGTAGATAGCATTTACAGAAAATGAATTTTATCAATATATTATATATTCATTTCCATTCGTTTCTTTATTTGTACATGCTAGACCGTTGGCAAATAAAAAACTTTCTTCTTACAACTTTTTTTTATGGTGTGAGGTGGAACAAATATACGATAAAATGTTTTTTATCGATGTTTGCTTAGGATTCGATGGGTTTTTCTCATATTTTTTTTTCTGTTCTAGGTAAGACGATCTTACAACTTCAGCTTGAAGGTTGGAAATCCTCAAAATTCAAAGTGTTTGGTAACGAAGTGACTGAGTCATCGTGAGTTGTAGAGTACGGTGCTCACGATTTTTCTTTTCTTTTTTTTTTCTTTTATAATATATAGTATGGTCTTTATAATTGATGGAATGATAAATTTTTTTTTTAAGAAAGTATCATTATTTAATAATTAGATGGAGTATATTAGTTATTTATATTACGGGAGTAAGCAGAATACATTTTCAAGAGTGGCTAATAAAAAAAATCTGTAAAAATATTAAAAATTTTGATAACACTTTGATTTCTGGAGCATTGAATTTCAGAAGGCTATATAGACATTTGTATTATCATAAAACATTTTAAGTTGTATAAATAATAAGGAAATATAGAAAATACTAATAGTATTAGAAAAGAAAAAATTTTAATTACAGTTATTGAGAGATCACAAAAATTTAGTTACATTACATTCATTACGTATATGAAAAATGTTCGAGCGTGGACTTCAAAATTTATACAGGATGTCCCAAAGTCCCCGATAAAAAAAAAATCCTGAATTCCTTTTTCAATTTCGAGTCGAAAAGTCCTTTACTACTTTTTGCACAACTCAAAAACAAAGAAGTTATTCAAGTTTGAAATTTAAACAATAGACGCGCTCTTACGAGGAGTGGGGATAAAAACCACGGAACAAACTCTACCCAAATTTTCTTCATATTTTTCTGAGTCGAA
>JAPYZL010143065.1:0-12543 GCA_030522825.1 Platygaster orseoliae
GGAATAGCTTGTGCAAATTAAGATTTGTTTGGTTGAAAAACATTAAAAATTTGACTAAAAAACTGGGTGCCCCTATAAATTTGGGACACACTGTATTGGACCCGAAATTATTGCGAAAAATGTTATATACCAAATGTGCAAATAAATGCACAAACGCCCGGCCAAAATCTCGGGACCCGGAGAAAAGAAAGGCTTGGTTGACAAAAAACAATCGGAAAAACAATGATTGTGTTATTGTACCTGCTTGGGTAATAAATATATTTCAACATCAACAGATAATCTGCTTTTAATTTTGCAAAACTTTTTCCGCTAATAACCACCGATGGCCACCAATGGTGGCGACCCCTCGATGGCTACCGATGGTAGGAAACCACTGATGATATTGGTGGTCATTATTACGTACTGGTTACACTTATGTCCGAAAATACTGATGCACTGATGGTGGTCATCGGTGTTCATAAGTGATAATCAATTTTTTCCACGCGGGACAGGCCACGGAATTTTAAATACATAGTGTTTTTAAATGTTTAGGGTTGTTAAAAAACGCACTTATGAGCATGTTGAAAATTCCATATATTTCTCAAAAACACACAAAGAACGGCTTTGCACATCGAGCCGACCAACAATGATAAATGATTCGAAAAAAATACACCTATGAATAACTTATACAGAAAGAAATATTTTGTTTCAGCAACCATTTATTTAGAAAAATATGTACCAGCCAAAGTTACGGTTATGAGAACTAAAGTTTTCATTATGACTACTATTATACAATTTTCTTTAACGAAAACTGTAGTTGAAATAAACGAAATTTCAGTTTTTTTATATTTTACTAAATTATTCGGTTGTTGGAGCCAAATGTTTTTTTCGTGTATGATTTTGAATAGAAAAACTCTGTCACTCTGATTAAAATACACGATTTCAGTGTAACTGAATATAATTCTGAAATGCTAAATCAAAAATATTAAAAAAACACGTAACGTCCTATTAGTATTACTAAGATTTTTTAACGTTTTCTAGTATTTTTATGAATTTTTTATATTTCTATACAAAACATTTTGAGATTTTTCAGAAAACAGTCTTAAATAGATTTTGAACACTTTTATTATTTCTTGAATATTTGTATGATTTCAAAAAGGTTTTAGTATTTTAATAGAATTCTACTTAGAATAATAGAATTAAATGCTCCTGGATATAGTTTTGTCAAATTTTGAGCATTTCCGTGGATTATAATTCTTTTATTATTCACTGGATTCAAACAAATTTTGACATTTACATTGTTCACATTATTCTTACAAAATATTCGTAATAGAAATTTCGTTTAAGAAAAATTCATCTGAAGTTACGATTGTTCTATTTCTTTAGTTAATTAAAGACAGAATTCTGATTTCTTTTTACGTTGAAGAATTTACATGAAACAATTTGTTATGTACTCAAAATTTCAGTGGATACATTTAATAATTTTTACACGTTTTAAATCAATTACTTCATAGTTTTTTTTTTCATTATTCTCAATCTAATGCATTGTTTATTGATTAATTTTATTTTCATGATTTACTATTTGTTACACTATTTTGCAAATTTTTTGTTTGTTGCTACCTTCTTTGAGATAAAGAGTTTTCTTGATTAATGTATGGTCGCTGAGTACAAAAATAACTATCATTTATTTTTCTAGAGAAGCGTTATCGAAATTTCTGCAAAAAACGTGTTTTTCTGAATTATTGCCAGAAATATCAAAAACGATCGACTCTGTTAACAAAAAATATTTATTATAGGAAAGGTGAAAAAATACTGAAAATGAAAAAAGTTCGTTTATAAAAATTACTTGTCCTAAAAAACGAACTTTTATTGACTTTCAGTAACTGTACCTCAAAAACCACTATTTTGATCGATTAAAACAGTGTATCATTGTAAAGCTAAGAAGTACACCTTTTTCATTATATGTAGTTTATGTTATTGAAAATCATCGTTCTTGATATTACTGACAATAAATAAGAAAAACATACTTCTTACAAATTTTTTAATTACACTTCTTTGAAAAAATAAATGATCGATATTTTCGTACTTAGCCACCCAAAATTAGTCTAGAAAATACTTTTTGCAAGCTAGATTTTTAATGTAAAATAGTGTAAAAATAACATTTCTTATTTTCACATTCAATTTTTTTTATTCTTCTGTATTTATTATATTTATTTCATTTCATTTATTTTATTTATTGAAAAATTAATTTTCATAAAAATTTTGTCTTACAATATCAGACTCTAACAACGAGAAGAACAAATTTCAAATGTAATAGCTATATACATATCACGAACACGTTGACAGCAACGATACAATTCAGCACTTGAAAAATTTGTATTATAAGACTCTGTATATTAGACTCTAACACTTTTCAATATGAATACATAAAAAAATTTCACTATGTGTGTTTGAATTATTATTATAAATATATCACTGCATAAACTTGAAGCGTATTTGATGCAACAATTGTTCTTTGAGAAGAAAAGTATTGAAAATATTAGCAATTAGAACTATAGTGGACATTGAAAATTTTGAACTGGAATTATCAGGAACTGGTATTTTTGGGTTTGGAAATAATTGGTATTGGAAATTCTGGGTTGGAAATGACCCAAAATGGAAATTTTTGTTTTGGAAAAAATGGTCATTGGAACACGAAAATTGGAAAACTTGTACCCCAATCAACTAATTTATACCAAATTACGAACGCCACTTTTTATATATGATTATCAAAAAATCGAGTTCGACAGCAATCACGTAAAATAAACGAATCAGTCATTCGCCACCTTGGACCAGAAGAAAATCTTTGTGGGGGAGGATGAGGAGTGAAGGTGAAGTAGCAATGCGACCTAAATCGAGAGCACGATCCAATAAAGTGTACATAATAGAGCGCGAATGAATTGGTCATGTTTTATTCGTGGTATTAAGAAAGCGAGGAGAGCGAAAGAAGAGGAAGACGAAGAGCTGCCTCTCACCGATAGTGGATATGGTGTAATATAGAGTCGAGGACCGACAATAATTCCCCCATACAAAGCGCATTCGGATCCCGTTCGTTGTCATGGTAATGTGGTATGCGCTCTTATATAATATATGTATATATCGCTGACAAGCGAGTCGGTTTTCTTGACATATCTATCTATATATGTTCAAGTGTCGAGGGCTCTCTCTGAAAAAGCGCTGACACCCACGAAATATACACAATTCATACACAAAGTGACTTTTCGAAATTCCCCCAAATCGACATCGCGACGTTTTGTTCGTGAAATCATGTAAAAGAAGGCAGAAAACGAGGTGAAATCCTATATGGAATTCCTCTCTGTGGTATTACAGAGCTTGAGGATCAAATCTCAAATCTGCGAGGATTACGATCTTTTTTCTTTTCTTGTCGAGCTTTCGCCGATCCGGAACGAAAAGAGATTTGAAACTTAATCAGCTTTGGTGAAAATTACATTTGCAATCAGAATTTTCTACGGTGATTCGAAGATTTGGCGGTTTTTGAAGAAGAATAGAGATGTTACTTGTGAAATATGGTTTGTAGAGGAAAGTTTTTTCATGACTTATTATCTAAATTTGTACGTGTATCAAGGACTCTGTTATGTATGAATCCATTTAACTACGAATTGAATCTTTTTTTCGTTGATAATTTTTTAAGTAATGAAGTCAAAATCATTCCGTTCGTTTTCTAGACATTATTGATCCAGTTATTAAACTCAGGCACTTTTTAAAACTATCCAAGTTGTGTTTAATATTTAATGCTGATTATAATAATACACGTTAATCATACAAAAACACTTGAAAACGTGTCATTTTTCCTACTATGTATTATCGTATAACATATTTAATCATTTTACATTCAGGGACGTCGCAGCCGGGGGGTCAGCGGGGGCAGCTGCTCCCCCCCCCCAGAAATTTCACCGGGGGGGGGCAATATATTCATTTTACCCCCCCCCCCCTTCCCAATCAGAAGTCAAAAACTCTTCACAATCTACGACTTGATTAGCATTTTCTTAAATCCAAAAAATTTTTTTAATTTTCCATTATCTTTAAAATTTCGGATTCTTTTATTTTCTCTTTTTATTTCAAGAATAATCATAAAAAAAGAAAATGAAAAAAATTTGTTCAACTCATGACGATTTTTCACAATTTTTTAATACTTCAAAGTTTTTAAAATACTGGAGAAACAAAAACACACGTTCAGAAAAAATATAATAATGAATACTATTTATAGAACTGAAAAAACATTCTTTTGCATTCTATATGAATTCTTTAAATCATATAGTTATTGACGATCTTAAAAAATTCAAAAGTTTTTTACTTTTTCGAACTTTTAAACATAATAAAACCTATTGTAAGCCTTTTATTCAATTTGATGATAAATTTATTGAACTTTTTTAAAAAATTTTTATAATTTTTAAAAACTTTTTGAGTATTTTATAGTGTTATTGGAAAAAAACACAATCTTTCATTATTAAAAAAAAAAGGTAATAAATGTAATTTGAAAAATATATGGATATTCTTTAAAATTCTACTAATTCATTGAATTTTACGAATTAATTGACAATCTTCCGAATTTTCAACAAGTTTTTGATTTCTGAAAATCGATAAATTCTAAAAAATATTTACACGATTTCAAACTTTTCAAATTCGACAAGAAGGTGTTTCAATCATCTAGATTTTTCTTGATTTTCAGATACTTTTTAATTTTTTAGATTTTAATGAAGAAACTGAAAAAACATCATTCACATTTCGAAAAAATTCAATTTAAAAAATTCATGAAAATTCTACCAATTTTATAAATTTCATGAAATTATTGACAATTTTTCAAATCGTCAGTAGTTATTGATTTTTCGGGAAATTCAAAAATTTATAACGTGATTCAAACTATTTCAAGTTTCCCCAATTTTCTAAAAATTTTTTAAACTAGTTGAGATTTATCACTCAATTATTTGATGTTTAAAAATAATAACTGAAATAAAAGTTCACATCAACAGTATAGTGCATTCTCATTGCCCAATACCAAAATGTTTGTTAAAATTATTATTATTTTTTTTTAGCAACTCTCAACTTTTTTTTTAGGTGTTCCCCCTCCCCCACATAAAAAATTTCGTTGCGACATCCCTGTTTACATTTAATATATATACGTATAATAATAAATAGTATTAATCATCGATATTATAATATACTAGGGGCTGTGCACTTTCCGCGCCAATCCCCATTAGGTTTCAGTTCAACGTATAATTTTTATTTAAAAAAACATGTGCCAAGAGATAGTGAGCAGGCGCGTAGCCAAAGGGGAGTTTTTGGGGTTCAAACCCCCCCCCCCCAGAAGTTGAAGACATGTAGATTTTTTCATATCTAACCTAACCTAACCTAACTTAACTCCTCCAGGAAACCCCCTCCCCCGAAATATTTTTCTGGCTACGCGCCTGATAGTTAGTTAGACTTATATCTTTTTTTTAATGAAATGTGTACATAATTGGAAATCATTCAAGACACATAAATTTGGCCAGATTGAAGTTACAACTCCAAACGATGAATATTTCAGTTCAAAAAACATATTTTATACTCTAATTTCTAATGAGCATAGCTATAGTATCTTTTTTCAATTCTAATCGATGTGGAGGCAAGGACGGTTTATTCAATAAATTTAAATATTCAATTCAGTAGTTAAAGGTAAAATTTTCATCTTCGCATGTATGTTAATAGTTGGCTATACTATGGTATGACATTAGAAGTTTCGCTTTGTTAAACATCTGATGTACGTTGATGGTGAGTCCTACTATAGTTGGACATTAAAAGTTTCACTTTGTGAGACTTCTTATGTACGTTGATTGTGGGTCTTACTATGATTGTGAAACTTCGTGTGTAGTATGTATGTTGATTGTGGGTCCTACTATAGTAAGACATTAGCAGTTTCACTTTCTGAGACAAGGTACGTATGTTGTTTGTGGGTTTTAAGGTCTTACTATGGCTGTGAAACTTCCTGTGTATGTTAATAGTGGGTCCTACCATGATAGGACATTAGAAGTTTCTCTTTGTGAGAATGCATTTCGATGCATTTTGCAATAATACTGAAAGTCGTTTTTTTTTAATGTCAGGATTATAAAAAAAGTTGTAGAAACATCCAACTATCAGTATTTGCAAGTCCTAATTAAATACATCTGCAATGTTATTTTTAAAATATGTACTAAGAATTATGAGATCAAAGATTATTGCACAGCAGTGTAACTGACAAAAAGACGCTACGTTTCTTCCTGAGAATAGTGGGAATTCAACTGCACGAAATCTCGCTGCCGACTGCACGATAAATCATCGAATTACACACTCGGAAATACACACGCGATCAAGTAATTCTCAGCTTCTTTCACGTCGACGATTCTATTATGGGCGCTTTGTTCCTCTTTGCCGGGTTATAGCGAGAAAGAGATTGAGAAATTGAGAAATGGCCGAGCGAGATAGCGAATATACATATTTGATATCGCACCTACACGAGCGATTCGTGCGGCTCCCATATAATCATAATCATCTTTATCCGCGCAGATCGCCTAGTACGAATTAGCTTTTTTCATTTCCCCTCCCCCCTTTTTTCTTCTTTTTCTTCCTCCCTCTCTATAATTATGCCGCTCAGTTCATATTCTGATTGCGAGTTGTTTCTCCCCTCTCCGACTTTTCTATATTCTCACTCCTCGCATTCGTCCCTTTTTTTAACGCTTATTTTAGACGTAGATGAATAATTTGAGGATTTTCATGTAAGCCAGGAACTCGCCTATTTTAATAATTCAAAGGAATGGTTAGGGAACGACGACGTCTTCTGAAATTTTAGAATCCATAATCACTATATAAATGATGTGCCTTCTTAGAACTTTTATTTTATTATTGATATGAATTCCCTTTTCCACGAGCATCATCGTTGTTTTACCCGCATGAATAATTTCCACTCGATTAAACAGGAAACAAAACCCCATAAAAATTCAATAACGAAATCTCGCGTATGGTTTTATGGGTTTACGAGCAATTTGAAATGCGCTTGGAGAATATAAAGGAATCATTGTTAAGAATGATGTTGAGTTGTGTATTAGAAAATGAATAGCATATTCGGCGGCGCGCTATCCTGAAGCACGCTAAAGAGGGCATTTCCATAATCGGAGCGACGTAGTAGACGGCAGTAGACGACGTTACGTTACGACGGAACGAAGGAACGATCGTCAAAGTTGCCATGTCGGCCGAGCTGTCGCCGCTGCCGCGGTAATCGTTCCCGAAAACGTATTCCACATTCACGGATCACTTGTTCCGAAACTTATTATCCAGTCCGGATGAAAGACGAGCGAGACGCCGCGTAAAATACGACGAAATTTCCGTCCTCGTATACCAATCGAAAACCACCGTACTCGTAATCATATTTCATACATCTCCACCCTTTGTTTCGTCGCTGATTTTAGTAATTTATGTGTTTCCGTATGAGATCGCAGGAGGATCTAGGAAATGGGATTTTTGGAGGTTTTCAGCAGATTGTCTTGGAACATACAGGACCAGATGAGTTTTAATTTGAAAAATCTCGTAAATTTGTTGAGACTTTATTTGGATTTATAGTTAGTTCTATCAATTTCATGATCTAATGGATGAGATTTTTCATATTCTAAAGTTAAAGTTATATACAGGGTAGATAAAAATAATATGTTCATGCATATTTCGACCTTTTTTCATCCGTGCATTGATATTTTCACATGTTTTGGAAAAAAGTATAATTTAATAGCGAATTACTTCAGGAATCATGTAGATTTTGTATATTTTGTTGAAACAGTTAAAACTCGGTAGATACAAAATTTTTTAAAGAAAAAACACCGTTTTCTATTTAAAAGTAAAAGAAAATTTATAAACTTCACATATTATAATTTGCTGAAACGGACAAGTTCGAATTTGATGTTGAATAAATAATTGTGTTTTTCAAGCATATAATTTTATACCATCATTTCTAATTTGAATGCATGTTTAACGTCTTTTGTAATTTATTTAGCATATATTACAGATTTTTAGCAAATTTTTTTTACATATTTATGCCACTTTCTGTGCATATTTGCATGCACTTATTGATTTTTTCCGTGCATTTTTTTATCAACCCTAATAATAAATAATCAATTAATTTGTATGTATGTATAACACATATTTTAAATCCTTGAGCTTTTAGCCATTATTTTTTGGTCCTGTTTATGAATAATAAAAAAAATGATATAAGTTATAATACCGAAGAAGAAAAAATCTCTTTCAATTTTGCAGTCAAATCAAATTACTTTATTTATCTTAACAATGAAGTCGTTTATTTGTTTTTCTAATTTATGTAAATTTTTTAACGTCGATAGGTGTTCAAATAATGTATTTCTACATTTTTCAAATCATTATAGGTTTAATAATATAGTTGTGAATTTCACCTAATTTCTTATATGACCATTTCTTAAACTTGTTAACAGCAACATTTTATAAAGAATGATTGATTCCATCAAAATCAACTAATATGATCACTCTCAAAATAAAAAGATGGAACACGTCGATTAAAAATAAAATTTCATTATTTCAAATGAAACAAATTCCTCAAACTTCAAAATCGAATTCTCAAGAATATCAAATGCTAATGATAATCCTTTCCACAGTTGAATATAAATTTAATTTTAATTTTCCGTTTCTGCTTCTACTAAATTTTGATGACTTCTCCAATTATAGTTCACATTTGATCGGTGTAGACAAGTATAATTCAATATTTTGAAAAATGCAGTACATATCTTCACTTCTTGCCGAGACAAGCAAATTATTTGCTCCTGAATTTCATGAAAAAACTATGCTAAATGTACAAAACCCTAGTAAAGTTGAAACTTATAAGTTTGCCCTAAAATTTATAAGTTTTCCGAATTTAATAAGTTAGACCTAAAAAATATTTTGGTTTATAAGGTCCACCTTATAAAAATTTTTGTTTTATAAATCCTCCTTATGAACTTATAAAAATCGTTTCGCCGTATAAGTTCATAATATGTTCTCAAAGTGCATCATATACCTACAGTTATTTTTTTGCATAAAGAAAATTTTTACTCCAACTTTTATTTATACGGATGGCATAGTGTTTTCGGATGCGTTTTACACTTCATCAGTGGCCTAGGTTCGAAACCTGTCATTGGCAGATTTTTTTAATAGATTTTGATTTGTGTGTTTAAGGTAAACGTTAACAACAAATGTAAAGTGAACATCTAATTATATCTCATGTTTCAATATATGTGAAAATCTCGATTGAAGATTCATTTTCTTTATACTAATTTTTTGAAAACTTTATAAGTTTATGAGAACATATAAGTTTGTAGAAATTTCTAAGTTAATAGGAACTTGTAAGTTCGTAAAAACTATAAGTGTAATTTATAAAATTTCAAAAAATTATAAATTTTTTATACTGATGGCTTATAAGTTTTTTTTTATACGGCGACATACAAGTTTCAACTTTACTAGGGGTAGATAATCTTTCATCAATTAGTTTGAAAAATGTTTATTTTTTTTTGGAAATCAGTTTCGTTGATATTCTTGTTTGATAATCTTTAAAGTCAATCGAAGAGCAACAAATCAAAGAAGCTTAATTACATTTCGAACCAATTGTGGTTTAAAAATCATGGGTCTATTAAACATATTCCAATATAAAATTAATTGTTAAATTTTTAATTCAAAATCAATGTGTTTCATTTAAGAAATAATTGTGCGAAAATAAATTATAAATCAGGAAATACATATACATACTTTATTTATTATTTTTCTATTTTTGTATGTAAATTAGTAATTCGGTACAAGTTTTTTCATCAATGTCGTCCTTCATAGCTATCTGCTCATTTTTGGATTTACAGCCATTTTTTTATCTACTTGCCAAATACCTGATGCTTCAAAAATTATAAGCGTTAAAAGTATTGAGATTATATTTATAAAGTCACAAATATTCATAACCCAACATTACGTCTTTCAGACAAATAAGTCGCAGTATTGATTAGTAAGATTTTGTCGATATTTTTTATGTATAAAATTTGAAACGAAAATTACGAAGAATCTATGTAATGTCCATACAAAATTCTAGAATATTTTGTTAGACATCAGAATAATCAATTTGAAATCAATTTTCAAGTCTCCCAACATTTTACACCATAATGGTAGAATTTTAAAAAACAAACAGTAAAAACATACTCAGCTAGATGTTTGAATACACACAGTGAATTCATTAATATACTTAAATGAATGCATTTTTACATAAAAATTGAATATTGAATATTATATGTGACCTGTCGCGAAGAAAAAGGACTTAAGACAAACAAATCGATTTTTGGGTTTTTACTCTTTCACGTAATTGAAGAGTCATTCTTTTTAATGCAAAAATCCTACAAATTCTAAGTAACTTACTTTTCTTGCAATCACTCTTCAAAGTTGCAAGAATATAGCACATAATATGTCTCGTCTTTTTCGATCGCTCGCCCTGAAAAATCTTGTCCGGTGCCTAAGCCCCCTTTCTTCGCGACAGGTCACATAAGAATATTGAATATGACATTCAATACTATATGAATACATATCAATACGTATAGTGAAAAAAAACTGAGTTAGATATGGAACCTCAATTTTTGTTCAAAATACCTAAAATATAGTTGTTACAACTAGGCGTTTTTTCTACGTAAAATATCATTTCAATGAACGCGTTGCTTTCTAAATTAACTGATCAGTTAGGAAAATTTATTCACCGAAAGTTGCCTTTAATAGTTGTTACCTGAAATACAGTAATAGCAAATGAGTCACTTTTAAATAGTGTTTGAATAAAATCGAGCGATATTTGAATGCTTGCATACTTTTCGAGTTTAACTTTTTTTAAAGGTAGCAACACTGCGTAATTAGAGACGTTAGTTATTGAGACGTACGTGTGCAAATCTTAACAAAATGTTCTATTTTTGAGGTTTTCATTCGCTTTAGTTAGTAAACTTTAACAGATTCAAAATATATAAAAAAAAAATTTTTTATTTTACTTTTTCTTATAAATTTCATGTATTATTTATAAAATATACATGTAATTATATTATTATTCATACCGTATTTTTTAAAAATGATAATAATTGTAATAATATATTTTAGTAACTTATATCATATAATATATATTATATTTTCTTATGTTTTTTTATTTTATATTGAATTCAACACTCTTGAAAAATTTTCACGTCCTCTAAAGTGTTGGGAAAACATTACAAAATTTCTCGGAACCTGGAAATTCCTGATTGTGTTCGGATTATCACAAAAATTCGTTTCTAGGTATTATAGATATGGAACAAGGAGTCTTTTCTCGCAAATGCTCACATTTATGGAACATATTATGACAAGATTTACCTTGTTAAAGAGTAGCGTAAATTAAAAACATAGCATTTCAAGTCGTGCGTACATATTTATTGTATGGTAGTACCGAGAATATAGTACGATTAAGAAAAATTAAATGAGAGAACACGATTGTTTCCATGGTTGAAAATGAGAACAAATTTCTCGAACAAGAAAATACATTAGGGACTTTTGCACCCATCTCGTATACGCATATAACTGCGGTGGTATTAACAATTAAGTATGATTTATCCAAGTGTTTCCAACTTAAAATCTTCCCAAGCAACTTAATTCGGAATAGTCAAGGACGTTGCGGATTCACAGAAGTGGAGAACATAATAAATTATTAATAGTCAACTTGGCAACAAAAACTTTTGCAATAATAACCCACCAACACTTTAACGTGTATTATCGGTCACAGGGGGAATTGGGACAAATCAAAACGTGTTTAAAGACATTAAAAATCCCAGGGAGATGGAAAAGCTTAACGTCACAATAATAGTCAACATAACATTACATAGTAACACACTATTACTTCATCTACCTGACGGTAATATCCGTATCACACGGAACTGAATGAAGGAGACCGTACTACAAGTCATCCCCGAGTAACATCGGATTTCCCTCTATATAATATATTACTCTGTACAACAAAACGAATGCGAGAAGCGTTCTGCGTGACGCCCTAAGCGGCATGCGCTCAAAGCTGTCAAAGAATCGAGACTCGCAAGAGCGGGAAGATTCAAAATTTTTAAATTCCTGCGTGATATATTATTATTTGCTTTCGAAGAAGCTCTCCCTAAAATTTGTCCTGCCTGCGATCCTGAATTTATTTTTTATATCCTGTTTAAAGTTGAAACTTATAAGTTGGCCCTAAAACTTATAAGTTTTCGAATTTCCTTATGTTTTCCGAATTTTCTGAGTTACACTTATAAGTAGAGCGGGTAAAAGTATGCTTGTGCCTGTAGCATGCATATTTTGCATGTATCGGTCGATCGAGCATATCTTGCATATTTTTTTTTCATCATGCATATACCGATTAAATTCATGTTTTCCCCGATTCATAAGTCTTTATCCTTAGATTGTCATATGTCGTGATGTTGTAAGCAACTTCATCTTGTTTATTCTTAACTGTCAAAAAATTTCCGTCAATTTTCC
>JAPYZL010143070.1:0-51786 GCA_030522825.1 Platygaster orseoliae
ATTCCAACGAGTGCAATTGTGCACTCGCTTCGCTCGTGCCCAAACTTTGCACTCGTTGGAATCATCCTTTTTCTCCCTTGTAGCATAAATATCTATTTTATGTTTAAAAATTATCGATGTTACGTCATAATTCACCATTCCAATTTTGATTAACTCATTAATGGCCAAGCGATTCACCAGCAAAGTTTTATCATGAATAATTTTCGACTGTTCTTCATAAACACCAAATCAGTATTCCCCAGTTTTTCATAAACATATAGCTCAGCACTCGTAAAATCTAACTGAGTGATATATAAACAATTGACCATCCAAAAAAAAAATACTCCAAAATTTTCCCCATTTCACAGTTTTTGCCGTAAACTTCCCATGAACCAAAAAAAAAGTTCACATCGTAATCATAACGAAAAAAAAGGATCTACAAAAACTCCAGCAGATAACGATTACGAGCCCCCGCCGGCTAATTCCGCAGCAGCGCCGTGATCCATTAGGCAAATTCAAGGGTCTTCGAGTGCCATCGAAAATTGAGTTTCGCGATACGAAAGACGTTGTTCCCAAGATTGACGAGCTATCACGACAGCAATTATGAGTGGTCCGGGAGAATTATTGAGCCAATCATCGATTGGGGTTGGAATAAAATAACGTTGGTGGGGGGGGGAGGGGTTGACAGCGAGAGGGAAGAAAAATTCGCGCTTTTATATAAGACTGGCCATGGGGCTGGGTAAACCCTTCGGAGTACTGGCTCTTCAAACGGAAATATTCGAGGCCGCGCCTCGTCTGTCGAAAAGCCGGACGCATTATTGGACAAAGCCCCGACCTTCCTTAGGCGGGCACTTGGCAACTTGCAATATGCCGAGAAAAAAATGAATTGCTTTGTGTGATTTCGTTTTGGACGAGTCGCGAGGAGTTGGAATCGTTAGAATGCACGGGGAAAATTAGGAAGTCGTTACTGAAATAAAAAAAATTTATGGTTTTTAAAATGTGTTTCGATTTTTTTTTCTATTCATGAAAAGTGATGAAAACAAAGTCCGTTGCAAAAGGTATCAATAATTATTTTTAAACGATTCTATGTGTTTTTTACTGAAAAATAATCATTGAAAATAATATGATTATGTAACAGTGGCGTAGAAGTGGGGGGGGGGGTTGGGGTCAAACCCTCCCCCCGACATATTCGTCATAAAGAAAATTTTATATATATATATACATACAATCATAAATATATATATATAGATATATAAATTATGACCTTAACCCCCTCCCCCATCGAAAAGATTTTCAACTACGCCACTGTTATGTAAAAAAATGATTTAAAATGAATTTATAATCATGTAGTTTTGATGAATTATTTATAATCAAACAATTATAACAACTAAAATTTTTTAATCATATAAATTGAAAAATAAGTAACTACTAGGTATAGTTATATTTTATTAATTCAATTTATTAGCATGTTAAATTATTGCATAGTGAATAATAATAAATAAATTTTCGAAATATGTAAAGTTATTAATTAATCATCATTCATATATAATTTTTCCTAACAATCATATGATTCATAAATATGGTAAAATTTTTGAATCATAAATATAATATAAAATGAAATGTGATACATATATATTAAAATATGAAGTGATGAAAACTAAGTAGGTTGCAAAAAGTATCAATAAATATTTTAATCAATTCTTGGTGTTTTTTACAAAAATAATCATTGAAATTAATTTATGACTATGTAAAATAATTATTTGAAGTGAATTTATAAGTATCTAGTTTTGATGAATTATTTATAATTAATCAATTCCAACCATTAAAAATTTATAATCATATAATTTTAAAAATAGGTAACTACTATAATTATGTTTTGTTGATGAAATTTTTTATCATGTTAAATTATTGGATAATTAATAATGATAAACACATTTTCTAAAGGTGTAAAGTAAATTATAAATCACCAATCATAAATAATTTTTAATAACAATCATATTATTCATACCTATGATATAAAATAATATATGATATATATCAAAATATAAAATTGTGAAAACTAAGTCATCTGCAAAAAGTATCAATGATTATTTTTATACGATTCTAGGTGTTTTTCACTGAAAAATAATCATTGAAATCAATTTTATGATTATGTAAAATGATTATTAGAAATGAATTTGTAATTATGTAAGTAGTTTAAATGAATAAGTTATAACAAACCAATTATAATCACTGAAAATTTATAATCATATAAATTGAAAAATTGGTGACTACTATAATTATATATTATTTATTCAATTTTTTATCATGTTAAATTATTGGAAAATTACTAACGACAAATAAATCCTCTAAATATGCAAAGTCATTAATTAATCGTCATTAATGAATAATTTTGAATGACAATCATATTATTTATAGATATAAAATATAATGATAAATGCATTTTCTAAAGATGTCAAGTGATTGTTGAATCATTATTATTTAATAATTATTCATAACAATCATATTATTTATGAATATGATATATATCAAAATATAAAGTGATGAAAACTAAGTCAGTTGCAAAAAGTATCAATAATAATTATTTCAATCGATTCTACGTGTTTTTCACTGAAAAATAATCATTGAAATAAATTGATGTTTATGTGAAATAATTATTTGAAGAGAATTTGTAATCAAGTAGTTTTGATGAATTATTGAAAATCAATCAATTTTAACCACTCAAAATTTATAATCATATAAATTGAAAAATAGGTAATTACTATAATTATGTTTTACTGACTCAATTTTTTATCATGCTAAATTATTGGATACTCAATAATGATAAGTGAATTTTTCTAAAAATGTAAAGTAATTCATTTATTATCATTAATAGATAATTTTTCATAACAATCATATAAGTCACAAAAATGATATAATTCACAATCATGTAAAATAATGATATTTATAATGATCAATATTCATCATAAATATTCCTTTCAATTTTTTTACGTATGGCACAATGATAATGCCAATATTAGTGAGTTCATAATTTTTTATTTATTCGAATTTTTCTCAAATGACAAAAATTTCTACATTTAGAATAAAAAGTTCGTAGACTTTCGATATCAGGTTTTATTTTACATTTTTTGATATTTTTCTAATATACGTATACCAAGAAAATTTTTCTCGAAAAAAAAAACTTATGTCAACTGTCAATTTTCACGTCACTTTTTCACATGTACGTTGACAAAATCTTGCAGGCCGTGACGAACGATTTTTTGTCCCTCCCTAAATTTTTCTCTCCTTGTATAAATCAAAGCGCCGGACTGGCGATTGCGAAGTTCCGAGGACCCTTACAAATTGCCGACCTAATAAATTATCTATAAAACGGTCCGTCCGGCCGGCCGCTGTGCAAGATAAGGTATCTTGCGGCTGTTATCGATGGCGATCGCAGAATTTATGGGAACGCCGTAAAAAGCCGACTCGCATGGTACGCGTGTCTGCCTGCTTTTCTTGCCTCGCGGCCTCTCGTTCTCACACATGGTGTCGCGCGTAACATCCACTTCCTGATAAGAAATCTTCCACGTTTACTCTCGTGCTCTTTGCTCCACGTTCATGAAAAATAAACTCATCCCCATGAACGCGTTCGGCAAAAATTATAGAAGATATTATTTCAAGTCGAATTTTAAGGGTTTCGCGGAGTGTGGAAGTACGTCACGCCAATTTTTTCTTGTAACAAATTATTTTATTGTTTTTTCATGAAAAGTGATAAAAGTTATTCATTCCAGAATAAGAATACTTTCATCATTTTGAGTATAATTTTAGAAAAACATAAATTATGATTATTTTACAATAAATGTAAAAAAGTACAAGGCAGAATTTAGTTCATATTGAAAAAAAATCAAAAACAAAAAAACAAAAAATAAGAATACAGTATTTTAAACATAACTTTTTCTTTGGGAGAGAAATTATTTTATAAACATAAGTTTATAAAATAAACAACGTGAAAATAACATAATAAAATAAACTTTTTTATGTCTATTTTATTGTTGATAATAATCGAATTTCTTTTGTTTTTATTTTAAGTGATATTTTTTTTGTTGCAAAAAAAAAATGTTTAAAGAAATAATTTTGTGTTTGCAAAAACAAGCTTTATGCTACTTGGACTCGAGACTGTATCCGCGTTTTGCGACGTATTCAGGAAGCGTACTTTATGGAGTCATAAATAGCCGCAATGTTCATGCGCAGTTCTCTGATACGCGATTTTTTTTGTTAAACAGGGAAAATTGGCCCACGCGAGAGCACTTTAGGGATTCACGAATTGGTCCGAGGACGAGGTTAGCGCAAGGAGGAATGATAGACGGAAGGGCCGTGGGCGTAATTGGGTTGGGTCGTGACTGTTTCGACAATTGAATCGCGTGATATGACCAGTACCTATGTCGGATCTTGAAGATGAATTTACTATATATAGAGTTACATATTTTATGAATAGTACGTGGTTTTTCAAATTTTCAGAAAACAATTTATTACGGGATTCCAGTACTCTTAGTATTTCTGTAGAGTTTGTTTTTGATTCGAAACAATTTATTGTACTGTTCCTTATAAGTTTCTAGAATTCAAAGCTCCAGAGTTCAAAGTTAAATAACTTAACATTGTCATACATTATAGTTTTTTTATTAATCACTGCGTTTACACGATTTTTAAAATCTATTTTTTTTACTTATTTTTTTAATAATGTTTTTCACTTATTTTTTACTTTTTTTTTCACTTAGTATTTTTTATTAATTTTGTTATTTTTTTCTTTACTTATTTTTTTTCTTTTTTTTTCTAATTTATTTTTTATTATCCTTGCCAAACATTTATAAAAATGTTTTTTTCGAAACCAAGATTGCTTTTATTTTTCAGTTATTAGTAAGATTAATAATCCTGAATTTTATTTGAATTGGGGAACTAACAAATAATTATTTGCTACGTCCTATAGTTTTCAGTAAATACATTTTTACGATTTTAATATATTTTTATAATTTTTAAGTAATGAAAATCTTCAAAATTAATAATATCAATCAAAAATGATCTATTTCAGAAGAAATTTTTATTTTTTCACTTTTTTTTACTTTTATTTTCCTATTTTTCATTAATTTATTTTTTATGAATGAAATTATTTTTTTTTTATTATCCTTGCCGAAAATTTATAATTATGTTTTCCTGAAACCAAGATTGCTTTTATTTTTCAGTTATTAGTAATATTTATAATAATGAACTTCATTTGAATTAGGGAACTAACAGAAAACTAATTGCTACGTCCTCTAGATTTTAGTAAATACATTTTATACTATTTTCACAAATTTTTCAAATTTGTAGTTAATTAATATCTTTCAAATTGATAATATTCATGGAAAATAATTAATTTCGAAATTAATTTTTAATTCTTTAAGTTATTTTTTTATTTATTTATTATTTATTTTTTTACTATAAAAATTGTTTTCAATTATCCTTGCCAAACATCTATAATTATGTTTTTTTCGAAACCAGGATTGCTTTTATTTTTCAGTTATTAGTAAAATTATTAATCCCTAATTTTATTTGAATTAGGGAACTAAGAGAAAACCATTTGCTACTTTCTGTAGATTTTTGTAAATACATTTTCTTTACTATTTTCACATATTTTTAGAATTTGTAATAAGTTAAAATCTTCAAAATGTATAATATTATAATAATTAAAAAATGATTCAATTTTAAAATGAATCCAGATTTTTTCACTTTTTTTTAACTCAATTTTTTTACTTATTTTTTGCTTATTTTTTTACTCATTTTTTATTCATTTTTTTAATTATTTGAAAATTAATTTTTTATTATCCTTGCCGAACATTTATAATGATGTTTTTTCCGAAACCAAGATCGCTTTTATTTTTTAGTTATTAGTATATTTAAAAATCCTGAATTTTTTTTTACCTATTTTTACATATTTTTATAATTTGTAATTGATTAAAATCTTTGAAATATATAATAATAATAAAAAATTAATTATAAAATATATTTATAATTTCCCACTTAATTTTTTACTTATTTTTTCACTTATTTTTTATTAATTTTTTTTTCCATACACACATTTATTTTTTATTATCCTTGCCAAACATTTATAATTATGTTTCTTCCGAAACCAAGATTTCCTTGATTTTTAAGTAATTAGAGAAATTAATAATCCTGGATTCTATTTCAATTTGGGAACTAACAGTAAATTATTTCCTACGTCCTCTAGATTTTCGTAAATACATTTTTTTTACCATTTTCAAATAATTTTATTATTCGTAATTAATGAAAATTCATTAACATTCATGTGTCTTATTTACAAAATTGCTAGACCTAAAACTTTTAATAAAAAGTACGAGAGTAGGTTACCGTTTATCATCGCCCGCACGTCCTGGGAAAAACACTTATCAAGCTTGCGATAAAAGTGCCCTGCAGCTCATTCATGCGTCGAGATCTTTCGTCTTTTGATGTCGGCTTACGCGTGGATGAATGTTAACTTCCTCTTTCATTAACTCTTTTTGTCCAGTTAATTTCTGAGTCTCAATTGATATTGTTTATTCAGGCGGAAACACTAGTTAATAACAAATAACTTATTTACAAAATAACTGTTTACTTTTTTACATCACGTCAACATTATAAGTTATTTCAATAATTTTAGGCATACTTTAGAATAAATGAATATTTTAACGATCTATGACTTTTCGTGTATATTTCGACTTTTTTTTGCATAATGTATGTAAAAAAATTCACTAAATATAAATTTCACATGAATAATTACATAAATTTTTTTATTAACAAATGGTTAATTATAGTGGTAGTTAGAAAATAATAAAAATCTATAAATTGTGGGATTTCGCCAATTATTACTGACTTTCGAATTCTATTTTTTGGATTTTCTAATAAATTACTTGGTTTCGAAAATTCATATATAGTATATATTTTGAATTTTTTTTCTTTATAATATATTTTTCATCATAAATTCATTATAATAAATACTTTAGAATAAATTATTTATAATAAATTCTCTATAATCAATTCTTTATAATAAATTCTTTATAATAAATTGTCTGTAATAAATTCTATATAGTAAATCATAAATATTTTCCGACAGAAAAGTGAAAAAAATTTGATCCAACTGTGTCGTATTCGGATTCTACTATTTTCCTTCTACATTTCACGTATTCGGATATGTACTAAAATATGGCATTTCTTCCGTACATTCGCTCAAATTGGCCCTTGTACGGCGTCACATGTCTCTCGAAACATGGCGAGGTGCGTACATGTATCTGTTGTTTACTTGGTAAGTTATCTCCGTGGCAATACGTCAATCCGATATATTCGGGAACTCTGGGATTCCGGGGATATATGTACGTATATGGCGAGAAGACGTTTCGATATTTCCGCTCAAACTTCTCAAGGGGCTTTCGCTTTGCAAGAACGACCTTGCTGAACGGGCGAACGTTGTGAATCTTTCCATCTCGCGAGCACTCCTACATTTGTCATTTCACAGCGCGCCCATTTCTTGCTTCGCGATGCATCGCGCGTGTTTTACGAACGGGAAAACACCTTTCGGTTGTAAATTTCCCGAGTTCGAGCGTTCGTGAAATTATTGAAAAATTGTCGGTCTGTGGATTTTGTGGGGGTTTTTTGCAGTGAAGTTTTGGATTCTATGACTAGTCTTTGAGTAATCTTGTGAATCCGTATATTCGCAAGTTTTTTCACATTTTAATAACTAAATGATACTTTGATGTCAGAATTTGATCAGAATTTGAAAGTAGTTTTGAAAAACGATACTTATTATCTATCAATATCTTCTCTTACTTAATGTTGTATCGAAATACTACTTGAGGAACTAAAAAAAAACATCGATATTCCTCGAAAAATCCCAAACACAGTTAAAAAAAAGATACTTCAAAAATCAGAGGTTAGCAACGAGAACACAGGGTTGAGTGTGAAGTAACGTCTGAGTACGAACAAATTTTTATTTCCATTCTGGTTATGTAAATGAATTTACATTTAATCCGAGAAATTCGTCACACGTATAATAAGTATTGGAATTGATTGTAAGAGTACAAATTTATTAATATTGAAGTATTCACATCGTTTTCAAGCGTAGACCCCCCATCCATATCCGCCATAAGGATTCCTGTTAACAGCCCATTGATAAGAGCGGCCGGGGTATACTCGTGGGTAGTATCCTGGATATACTGGTTGGTAGCTTGGATAAGCTGGATATACGGTTTGGAGTCCTGCAACAAAATTTTTTTTAACTATAAGCAACTTACAAGAGATTATTCATATTTTTGTGAACGTGTTCAAAATGAAAAACCGATTTGGTTGGTTCAAACGAACGTTTGGTCGTTATTTGACTGATAGAATCTTCGGTTTACTTAAATAAATTTTAAGTGAAGAAAACAAATTTTTATAACTTTTAGCAAATTCTGTTCTAATCAAGATAATCCACATTTATCCCTTCTTTCAAATTCATACAATTAATATGAACGTTGTAAATTCTGTTCATAATCACATTTCTTAATATTAAACATGTTAATATTTTTATTTGCGTAAAAACTTAATTGTTTGTAATAACTTATACAAAATATGATTTTTAAAATAGTTTTTAAAAGGCATGAAATATTGAAAATTAAGGTACGTTTCAGAATATGAATAGTTTAAAAGACTTTTAATGACACATCAGCAAATTAAGTATTTGTGGAATTCCAGAAAATATTAATTAACTTTATACATTGTGTAAATGATAAATTTTCTTAACTGAAAAATCGACTTTGTAAACTTAAATAAATTTTTAGCTCCTACAAACAAATTTTATTACACTTTAACATTTGCTGTTTAACTTTAACAATATCTGCTGAATAGATGAACTAAAATCAATAATTTTTTAAGGCTTTAAAATAAACTCACGGTTCAATAAATAATTTTTTTACCTGGATATAAAAGAAGATTCATTTTTTGTTGATCATTAAGTTGGTCGTCATTTTTCAAAGTTTCAAGAAGCTGCTCTAATTTTTCATCTCCTTTTTGTTCTTGTTTGGGTTCTTCTTTTTCAATAGCTTTGCCCGAAATCGAAGATGCCGCGAGGACCACAAGAGCCAAAACCAACTAAAAAATAGTTTCATAAAAACATAATAAATTAATAAAAAACAAACATAGAACGTCGATAAAGAATTCATTTATTCAACATTTTTTTTCTGAAGTGACATTTTTTTGCATCCAACAAATTGAAGTGTTTTATTGTTCATATCAAAAATGAAGCATCTTATAAAAATTATTTTAATAAACATGAAACTATCAAATAAACATATGTATATCATACTAAGTGTTATTCGATGATCGCACATGAAAAAAAAAATTCTAAAAAGACATACATAAATAAATAATAAATTAGAATTCCATGTAATAAAATGTAAAAGAGTTATTCAAAATATTCCTGTAAATTGCGTACAGTAACAACAATAAAAAATATTCGATATACTTACAAAAGCCTTCATATTGATCATGTCTTGGAATCACGATTTCAAAAACTGATGACGAAATCACCAGACTTCGGAGTTTTTATAGCGCGTCTTCTTATCTTCAGAGTATTGAAATGTTGTATTTCATGAATATTAAACTTTAAAATCAACATGACTTTTGCCGTGCATTCGTAGAAATTTCACATTTCACGTGATTCAACATATTTCGTTTGAAATATGCGAATAAGGTATCCAGATTATTGAATGATTGACGTAGATATATTTCTTTTTTATCAAATAAACACAAAAATTAAATATATAGATTTACATTTATCGAGAACAAATTTTGATTAGTATTATATTTATAATTGTTTTTTGAATTTATTATCATCTTATTCTATTATTTATATTATATTATTTATTATAGTTTTTACATTCATTATAAATTACCCAGATATTTATTTTATTATTATTATTCAATTTCTTTATTGAAGTTATTTTTATTGAATTGCATTCAAATTAGTACAATTTTAATCTTTATTTATTTTTTTACCACCATTATCAACTACTGTAAATATTTTCTATTTTTTTTTATTTTATAAACTATTTCATTTGTTTCGATTTCTTAATCTACGATTTTCTTTCGTATTCTTGCAAATCATTGCGAATATTTTTAAAATCGATCACTTTCACGTCAATGAGAACATAAGTCAATAAATGAGATTGCACAGCTGTAAGATGTACGAAAAAAATTCCGACGCTTTGTTCAATGACTAAAAAATCAATTAACATCATGAATCGACGAAAATCACGTTTTTTATTTATTATAAAACTACACGTGGGTGACGCACTGCACAAAGTCGACCTCAAATTCGCCATGGGTAGGAATTTTCCGTTTCTTTGCACAAATATAAACTTTGAATAATTAATTTCAGGACAAATTGTGTAGTCATGCAATAATTATTGTTACAAAATACTTCTATTTGCAACAAATCAACGTCAATAATTACAAAATAAATTATTCAAAACTTAAAGCGTAACAAAACAAAATAATTGGCGTATTAAAAAATTTGTGCTATCATAATTGCGCTTACATTATTGTATATATAAAACACTTGACCGAACATGTTATTGTAATACAATATACAACAAGCTAAGTGTTGAAAAACAATTGTTAAGTCATAAACTGATTTTATGCAGAACATTAATATAGCTATGCAAACTACTTTAGAGTATGCAGAAATAATAATGCGATTCCTAATAATGTGAAGATCGTAAAATCCACGTAATCAGTTGTTTACGAGTGATTTTATGACAACACTAAACATGTTTTTTACACAATGCGCGTACGAACGTGACGCTTATTTCGATTTCATGCGGATCAAGTAAGAAACAAGCCACGGAACAATTAACTTTTATCGAATTTAATCGACCGAGTAACTGACGACCGGTAGAATTTTCAATCAAAACCTAATCCAATAAATTCCGTTGTTTGATTAAAGGCAATTGACACTTTGATCGTTTATGCTCTCTTATGAAGGTGATTTATTATATAAAATTTCTCACTCGTTATTAATGCATGGTTTTTTATGTTGCTGTGGTTATGGATGTGAATTTTACCGGTCGAGAAAAAATAAGCTAGGCTATGATTATTTCTGAGTGTCACTTATCGTCGTTTTCGGTAAAATTTCGGAAATTTCCGATTTTATTTTAGCAACGGAGTCTGTTTTACATAAATTAAATGCAACTGAGTGAATTATCAACAACAATTATAAGTGGAAACCATTTTATGTAGTTATTTTAGACGTCGTTAATGGCTGTTCCGATTTTCTATGGAAAATTCGAAAAAAGGAACTGTAAAATTTTAAAATGCAATCACAGTAGTCATGATAATTATGGAAAATTGAGATTCCCAAAGTTCTCAATCATATAAATAGAGTTACTTTTGAAAATATACACTGAGAAAAAATTATTGTACTTTTCAGGATGAAGTATTTTTATTCAGTATTTTGATTAAATCAAAAAACAAATAATTTTTATTCAAAAGATTCAATATTCCAAACAAAACCAAGATCACAATATAATATATAGTAAAAAGAAATATATTTAATAAAAGATTTGCAATAAAATAGAAATGTTCTTTAATTTTTAGATGAAACGAAAATTTTACAATTAGAAGCATTTTTTATAGAATAATTGGTTTATTTAATTATGTAGGAACTGGTTTTCAATACGGAATTTTTCTCATCTACATCCAAACTGCATAATAAGAAAAAGTGGATTTGCTGTATCTGCAAAAAAAAACTGCAGTTCAAACATAACTTGACTGAAAGATTTTTTTTGCAGCAGTTGTTTTTTTTTGTTGCCTCAACAAATTTTCTGTGCTACTTGGGCATAATTACTGTGCAATGGAACTAATTGCATGAAATTTTTTTTCTTGCAACAAAAAAAAGCTACTATTGCAAAAAAATTTGTTCCACTAAGTTGTGTTGAACCAGCACATTTTTATGCTTTCACAGCAAACCTTTCTTTTTCATGAGAGCAAAAAATATTGCAATTTTAATTCAGCCTGGAACAAAACACTTAGGTATTGATAAAAAATTTTACTTCTACTATACTAGAAGTAAGTAGAAGTAAAAGAAAACACTCACATAGAAAATACTCACAAAATTTGTTAATATTTGCCATAATTAAAGTTGTGCAAATTAGAAACTTCATAAAAGTGCAATATTCGAAAATAAACCACGATTACAATATTTTATAGTGAAAAAGTAATATGTTTACAAAGCTGATTTGCAATAATAAAGGTTTTTTTCGAAAAATTGGAAATAGAAAGAAAATTTACAATTTAGAACGAATTTCCATAAAGTTTTATGCGTGTTCATCGATAAATAAGAATATTATTCAGAAAATATTTTTATAGTCTATAGTCAATTAAATAAAAAATTAGAAATAAAATTGTTGCAATTGTAATGCAGTCTGGAATATAATGAATTTTTAAAAAAAATTTCTATTCCATTTCACTACTATTGTAAAAAATACTCACAAAATTTGTCTATATTTTTCATAATTAAAGATGAACAAATAAAAATTTCATTAACAGTGCAATATTAGACACTAAATCACGAACAAAATATTTCACATCGAAAAATTAATATGTTCAAAAAACTGAGTTGCAATTACAAAGGATTTTTTTTTGAATAATGTGAAAAACAACGAAAATTTACAATCTACAACGAATTTTTACAAAGAATTACGTTGATTCATTAATAAATAAAAATAATAATGATGAAATATTTCCAATCTAAAAATAATTAATATCCATCAATTAATAATGAAAAATATTATACTTGTAATTCTGTCTACAATGTAAAACTTTTTATACAAATTTATTTTCTTTTGTACCGATCATAATCATAGAAAATACTGCAAAATACTCATAAAATTTGTCAATATTTGCCATAATCAAAGTTGAACGAATACGAAATTTCATTAAAAGTGCAACATTAAACACTTAACCACGATTGAAAACGTTCATAACGAAAAAGTAATATGCTCAAAAAACTGACTTGCAATTACAAAGAATTTTTGTTGAAAAATGTTAAAAATAACGAACATTTACAATCATCAACGGATTTTTAAAATTAATAATGTTTATTCATTAATAAAGAAAAATAATATTAATGAAATATTTTCGATCAAAAAATAATTATTATACATCAATTTTTAATAAAAAATATTTTAATTGTAATTTTGTCTAGAATGTAACATTTTTTATAAAAATTTCTCTTTTACTATATTATAATTGTAGAAAATACTAAAAATACTCATTAAATTTGCCAATATTTGCCATAATTAAAGTTGAAGAAATTAGAAACTTTATTAACAGTGTAATATTCGACACTAAACCTCGAATACAATATATTCTATCATATGTCTAGAAAACTGATTTGCAATCACATCGAAATTTTTCGAAAAATGTGAATTAGAACGAAAATTTACAATCAACAACGAATTTGCACGAAGAAAAATATTTAATCATTAATAAATAAAAGAAAACGAAATATTTTAATACAAAGACAATTATTATATATTAATTATTAATAAAAAATATAACAATTGTAATTCAGTCTACAACGTAACACTTTTGATAAAAAATTCTCTTCTACTAAACTATAATCATAGAAAATACTGGAAAACATTCATAAAATTTGTCAATGTTTGCCATAATTAAAGTTGAACAAAAAAGAAATTTCATTCAAAGTGCAATATTAGACACTAACCCACGATTAAAATATTTCATAACAAAAAAGTAATATGTTCAAAAAACTTGCTTGCAATTACAAAGGATTTTTTCTTTAATAATGTGAAAAACAACGAAAATCTACAATTAATGATGAATTTTTACGAACAAGCATGTTTATTCATTAATAAATGAAAATAACAATTATGAAATATTTCCAATACAAAGATAATTAATATATATTAAATAATAATGATAAATATTATAATTGTAGTTCTGTCTAGAATGTGACACTTTATATCAAATTCTTTTCTACTATACCTACTATAATCATAGAAAGTACTGGAAAATACTCATAAAATTTGTCAATATTTGCCCCAATTAAAGTTGAACAAATAAGAAATTTTATTAAAAGTGAAATATTAGACACTAAACCATGATAAAATTATTTCATAACAGAAAAGTAATATGTTAAAAAAAACCAACTTGTAATTACAAAGTTTTTTTCGTTTTTGAAAAATGTGAAATACAACGGAAATTTTGCAGTCAACAAAGAATTTCCACAAATTTTGATGCTTAATTCATTTATAAATTAACAATTGATAAATAAATGTTTAAGAACCCCAAAAAAAATTCCCGACAAATTTCGCAAGAGACAGATTTTCAGGTAACGGAAAGCTATTACAAGGCAATATCTATCGAAAACGTCAGATGGAAAGGTCGCCTGGAGAGAAATAAAGAGCGATTGCTTCGGTAAATCAGGGCTCCCCTGCACCCCCTTAAGAAGGGAATAAAGGGGTGGAATACCCCCTCAAGCTTCCACCCCCTTTTTCGTGAGTTCAAACCCGAGCAAACAGCATCAAACAGAAGACTGCCGTAATGTCCTATCTGGGGGGTTTGCGTGGGGGCGAAGGTTCGACACCGTGCACATACGTATCACTGCATTATCGAACTCCCACGACAGATTTCCTCCATTTCCACCTCGGCTTTTCCTCCGTGAAAAGGGGCTTTTTGTACATGTTCGACGGTCTTTAGCACGATCAAGACATATTTTTCCGCATGACGTGAGAACTTCACGTGAAAGAAATTGTCTGAAAACGTAGTTTCACCTTCGGAAACTTGTCGCAATTAATATAATTAATTGCATTTACTTGATAAAATGCAATTCATCAATTGTTAAAATTGATCGCAGTTTGAGAAATCGATCCTATCTTCTATTTTCGCAAGAACAAGTTCCTTTATCTCACGTAAAATTTACTTTTAGCTCTTCGACATTCCCTGCGACCAGATGCTTCCATTGTTCCGCCGATCGTTATCTCGTTTGCAGTTGGCAAAAGTTACCGCTCTTTATCTAGAATCTCAATTAATGCCTCGCGTCTTATCACGAGTTCATCCCCTTATTATCGATAACCGCGAAGCTCTTTTGCTACAAGTGCTCGGTTACTCGCCGCGAATTTATTGCTTCCCAAAAGTTTCACCAATCATTCTTCATCCCCTTCATATAAAAGAAAAAACACAATAACTTACCTGTAAACGATTGAAAAGTATTTGTAACAGATTAAAAAAATATGTTACCTTTAGTTTGTTCTGTCATCAGAAAACGTGTAGAAAAGCGAATGGTTGATGAAGGGTCTCTGTAAAAATTGTACGTCCAAAGTGTAACGAAGTCGGCGATAATTTCGTCATTATGTCTACGGGGTCGTTGACGACGTGGACGGGGATATTGATATCTCAGGAGTACACGTAATTCATCAAATTGCCGCACTGTGCGGAGTTCGTCACCCTGACGAAGGCTCGACGTCGCTACGGCCTTGGGCACCTGACCATACTGATTAGCATTAACGATTCATAGACCTGGGGCCAAGTAATGTGAGGTCGACCCTACCCATCTTTCGGGGCTTCAACGATCGCTGATTTGCATAATGTTTCCTTGACACAGGGCGAACTTACAAGCCCACTGAATTATCTAATAATGAGTCGATTATTGGTGATTGTAATTGTAAGGTTTTGTCGTTTGTTTGTGTCGAAAGAGGTTTGTTTATTGAAATTAAAAATTTTTCAGGTAAAGGAAAACACTTCATACTTCGCTTTTCTCGCTTTTCCGGTGAAAATCGTCTTCGCAGCGCGCGCCTCGGAATCTATGTTAAGAGTGCGAGTCATCGCCGCAGGACGATTCGGTAGTGAACGCGGAGCTTAGGCGTATGAGAAAACAAACAGGGTATTTGCCGGTACACGCGTATTCGTGCGCAAATACGAGGGAAGGATGCGTACTCTGGTAAACACGAGGGAACTCAAGCAAGCATCGCTACGTATATCCTCGACTCGAGAGCGTGCTATCGGAAGTCCGAGACATAAATCCGTCAGTTGCTTTTCTATCTTTGGTTTATCCCGCTGCGATCCTATCTCCGCGGACACCTCAAGGCGTTGCTCGCGACGAGCGATATCGCCTCAGATGTCGCAGAAACCGAATTTTCTCCAAACTTTATACGTAATCAGTAAAGTGAGATAGGGAACAGGGTTTGAATTTTTTGGTAAAATATGTTTTGCACTCTATTACAACCTTGAACACAAATTAATGTTCATTACACGTAAATACAAATTTGAATATTGAAATTTCAACGAAATAATGTGGTTTTGACACTCGTTTGTCACGTGAATTTTTGTGTTTTTTGAAATAAATCAACATCAACAAATTCTTCATACGCTGTTGGGACTTTTTTTGTTATTCTGACAGTCAAAGTTGACACAAAAATGACTTGGAAGAATGTGCAGCTCACGGCACAATTATATGCACTATAACGTAGCATATATTCCTGTCTCTGTTATTACTATAATTTTTTGGTGCAAATTAAATATAACATAATATAAAACTAATAATATAATAAATCATGTAAAACAATATTATATTACTTGATAATTTCAAAACTCGATATATTTATATGTATATACATTTAAATATATCAAAGACTTCACAATGAAGCAGATATTTTATAATTTATTATTATTTTATCAATATTTTGTACGCACGATACTTATTTACAAATAAGTAAGTAAAAAAAATGTAAAATAGATGAAATAAATACACGTTAACGTAGTATAGATTCCTGTATCTGTTTTAATTTATTATTTTTGTTTTTGCATATATAATGAATTCTATGTATAATAAATATACAATCATCTGGCGAATTGTCAATAAAATAATTATACTAGATGATAACAGACTATATCCCTTAAGTTCCTTTTATTAATATACTACTTATTATGCTATAAAATATTCTGATCTCATGGTTATTCTATGATTCTACTATTATTTTGATATGCATAAGGTGTAATTATAATACTTATTAAAAAATTTTAACATTTGTAAAATATAATTAATCCACAAAATATATGTACTTTAATGTCGCATATACTTCTGTGTCTATTTTTTTATAAGTTTTTCTTGCATATTCAATAAATTATATAAGATTTTGAATTATATAACGATATTACTATAACTTTACTATGCACATTATAATTAATATATAATTCATTCTCTCACAATTCAAATCTAAGTTATTATACTATGAAGTTTCTACTTCTACTTTGACATATTTTTAACACAATTACACTATTTATGGTTAAAATAAAAAATTTGCAAAATTTAATCAACGTATGAAATATATGAACGATGACGTTTATCGATATTTTCAATTAATAACTAATTTTATATTGTTGTAGATACATTATCAGATTATTGAATATGAAAAAAAAATTATAAACACTATAAAATACAGGAATCCGAACGACGTTCACTGTCATACACATAGTTAGTATTTTATTTATGTTTCGTACTATTTGTTACTTACAAATAAATTCGAATACAAATAAGTACAATAATAAATAAATACATATCCATAAATAATGGATTAAAAAAATTAAATATTGCATTGAATATAATAAATTAAGTTAAATACAATAAAAAAATATAATAGAATTCATTGAGTATATTTCATTATAATCTGATATAATAAATATAATTTCATTCAAAAAGTTGCAAGATATAATAAAAATATAATGTCATAAAATGAATATAATTAAAAAAAATTATAGTAAAAAAAAATTTCAATGTAATGAATAAATACAAATGAATTGACGTAGTTCGGATTCCTGTATTTTTTATTGTTTATAATTTTTTTTCCATATTCAATAATCCGATAAAGTTGCTACAACAATATAAAATTACTTATTAATTGAAATTATCGATATAAAATCATGTTTACATTTATCTTCAAATATATTAAGGATACCTAACATAATAAAGCATATATATTTCATTTGTTGTTTCCATGTCATATATATAGTTAGTATTTTATTTATATTTCGTACTATTTGTTATTTACAAATAAATTCGAATACAGAGAAATACAATAATGAATAAATAAATATTCATAAATAATGAATAGAAAAAAATTCAATATTACATTGAATATAATAAATTGAGTTAAATACAATAAACAAAATATAATAGAATTAATTGTATACATTTATATATCATCTGATATAATAAATATAATTTTATATTAGTAATTGAATGATATTAAAAAAATAATATAATGAAATGAATATAATAAAAAAATCGTAATAAGGAAAAAGTTCAATGTTTTGAATAAATACAAATAGATTAGATATTTATTTACAAATGAATTCACGTAATTTTCATCGATCGTATAAGCCTTTGAAGACACTTTTTTTTTAAAGGAAAAAATCCCCTTTCAGAATAATAATATGTTTTTCGAAGGGCGATATTAATTATTGCGAAAAATTAGGCTGACGAGCCTCTGAGAATGATTGATCGCGTAATGAGAAAATTCGAATAACGACACTGGCGTTCTGGGGTTCTATAATGGCAGGGAACAGCGCTTTAAAGGGGAGGTATTAAGAAACGGCATTAGATTATAATTTATATTAAAATCTGTGCGGAGAGATAAAGAGAAGACGACATGGTCCCACGACCACCAGCAAGCTCAACCCTTCCAGCTATTCCCTTAATTCACTGCCTTTCACGTTACTCATTTATTTTGCCAGCGATATTTCCAATAATGAACTTTTTCCATTTTTAAGGTACGGGGATTATTAGGTACCTACTTTTCGTTAAAAATTATGTGAATAACAGTAATTTGATAATAATGTATACAAATTACCTCACGGAAAAGATGTAAGTGAATGGAAAAAAATTTGCCAAGTGCCCGGAAAATGCTGGAAAACGAGCAGTACACCTCATAAAATGCATGATTCAGCTGCTGCTTCACTCAGCGACCTAAAACGAGGAACCGAAACCGAAGGAACGAACGAACGCACGTACCCTCTTTACTTTCTCACTCGCTATTCACTCGCTATTCACTCGCTTGCCAGTCGAAGAGTAAGAGCAGCAGGTTACGTACACCGACACGACGACGCCATGAATTATAGAAGAACGGTAAAAGCGAAAGTTTTGCGCCCCGGTGGTGATTTCACCGTTCATCGAAAGCCCCTCGCCAATTTTCCCGCGAATCTTTGCCGCGAACGGTCCTTCCTCTAATGCAATGAAATAGCGAAGGGTTAACCACGTTCGTCGTAGGCAAAGCAGTTTTCCGGGAGCGGGCAAATGTTTGGCCAAAGTCGAACGACGTATGGAAGCTTCGATGCCTTCCACCGTTTCCAACTAATTTCGACGGAGAAAATGGAGTCGGATCGGGAAATTCCTGGGTGGAAAAATTAGAGATTGTTTGAATGGTTGGAAGATCGATTTAACAAAGGAACACTTGTGATCTGTTACAAATTTTTCCAACTCACAAAAATATGTTTATCTGACAGCATTAGCAAAATTGAAGGTAGATTTTCAAATCCCACGACGAATCATATTCTTCTAGTTCTACGCCTCCAATGTGAAAATGGAGTCTTACTTCAAGTTTGAAGTGAGAACAAATTTGACGGGGTCAAGCGCGTGATTGGTGACTCGCTCGGAGCACATCTAGTAGAAAATCCCAAGGGATTGAGACAAAGGTAGCGCGGATGCTCACGGGTATGATCCGTGTGATTGGTGTTGGTCGGACTGACCATTTGAATACACGCTCCGTAATCACGGCCGGGTCTTCATCTCTTCTCTCTCAACGAAATCAGCATCCCAAAAGCCTCCTTCTCATTCCCTCATTTGTCCACCGTATCCTCGGCCCGACCACACTCATCGCGCTTCTCGCCCGAAGTGCTGCCCACGCTTGCACATCCTGGGAATACCTTCCAATTGCTCGCTCTTTCCTCTTTCATCCGATTCCCTTCAGACGTGTTCGCGGCTTCGATAAAAGTTAAAATCGTCATCGACAATGGCGAAGCTATCTTTTTTCATTGCAAGAAAAATATATTTATAATATTTTTGCGAAAATGGACCATGGTTTTACAAAAGCACTTCCGCAGAATTTTCTCGAAAGATACTCACTATTACAGTTGAATTCTATGTAAAGTTCCTATTACACGACATTTTCTTGCAATCCAATGACGTGAAAACTGAAACGAAAACTCATGCGGAAACAATTGTTGTGACAAGCTTAAGTGAGCGAGGTTATTTCTGAATCACTTTCATAAAAAATTCTGAAAATCGTTCAATTTTGAAAACATACATGAAGTCATTCATTTTGTTCCCCAGATTTCAGCACGTTATATGATTGATGATCTCTACTCATTATTTCATTTACTACTGTTATTTTTACAAATAATTATTTCGAACCTACCGACTTACAGTTCATTATACCAACTTTATTTTATCATAAAAAAATCATTAACTTCTTTGAGATTTCTTAACAAATACACCTTTAACCAACCAAACCATTCAAACAGTACAATATCACTATTTTTCCCCCAAAACTTCTTCAATAATCTCCTATCAAACCCTCTGGTCTCTCCCCAACAAATTACCCAAAGAAATCCTCAACTTCTTCAACTCCCCACATACTTCCTCAGGTCACAACCCAGTCAAACCACCCTTCCCCCCCCCTCCTGTCTCCACGTTCCACCCCCTCGTCCAGAAACTCCAGACGGCCACGGACAGCCAAACTTCGAACTTTGAACTTCGCCGCTCGACTGACCTGTGTTTTATTTCACTTCCGGCCATTAACATACTTCGGGCCGGCGAAATTTTTTCCCCTAGTTTCCAGCGCGACCTCCGCGGAGGTCGTGCGAGTTTTGCATAATTGCTCGCCTCCGGCGCGCGCGGCCCGGACAACTTTCGGCGGCGGGAAAGTGAGCGCCGCGTCGTGAAAATCGCCGGAGAAAGTCGCGCCTCGGCCCCGGAAAAGAAGAGCGAGTTTCCTCGAAAGGGGGGTTTCGGTGCGCGGTGGGACGGACGGGGGGGGGAAAGGGGAGGGCGTTTTCCCAGGTAACACGGCGGGGGTGGGAAAACTCTGAACGGTCGGCCGGGGAAACTGCACAGACGCGAACGGGGGCGGTGAAAACTTCACCGCAAATCTCCTCCTCTTCTTTACCCTGGATCGAAAACTTTGCTCGGGAAAAAGTGCTTTCGGCCAATATTCTATGTGACTCGCAAACTCGGCGTTGCTCGATTTTATTGATTTTTGCGGATGTTATGATAAGAGAAAGAGCCTGAGATAAAATTTGAGTACTAGTATGAACGTTTTGGATCTTTTTGAGCTTTGTTGGAAAATTTGGAGCTTTTGAGTTCCTGTTTTGGGTATTTTGAAGTTATGAATTTGGCAAGAATCTTTTTTTGAGCTGTTAATCATATCCGAGTAAAAATTTTAGAACTGATTTTCAGTTATTATTTATCGTTTGAAGATCACTTTAAGTCTTCAAGCTCCTGTTTTGAACGTTTTACAGTTCTGAAATAAAGAAAAAAATTTTTTGAACATCTTGATAATGGCCAAGAAAAAATTACAGTCCCCATTTGAAAATTTGAAATTTTTTATTCCTTATTAGAAAGGATTGTATAAATAATTGTATAATAGCTTCCATGCGAATTTCGAAAACTTCGCAAAATTCAGAATCCCTTATTTTAATAACTAATAAATAACAATTATCTGTAAATCAGTGACTATAAATCGAATTCCATGATTTAAACATATAAATCAAATATAGCAAGAAAAAAAATTATGCAACTTTTCACTGCAACATACAAAGAACTTGAAAGTTTAATGACTCGAAAATAATTTAAATATTGGGCTCTTAAAAATTTTGTTTTCTATTTACTATATTAGTGTACCAAATTGACCACTAGTTTATTAGAAAACTATATTTTTGATGAAAAAGTGACAACTAGTTTGAGTTCTCACTCCTTCAACTTTCTGCATGGTTGCACGGCATTATGTATATGCATCATTTTCCGCTCCGAACACGAGAGCGATCGCTTCATCGGCGACAGAGATACGTTTTCTGAGTTTCCGAACATCGACTTTAATGCAGATTAAGGGCCGCGGAGTTAAAGGGCCCTTTGTCGAAAGCGTTTCGTTCGGTATTAGACTGGAAGTAGCTCGTAGAGGCAAGGTATTACTTGGAATTACGTCTCAATGTACCATGGTCGTCGACTAAACTAATATTAAAACTTTAAACGTAGTTAGTACAGCCCGCGGTTGCTTTACTATCCGTGAAAATCCCACTCCACGCGCGATTGCATTGACCGTCACTCGACTTTGATGTGTTTCCCTGGGAAAATGTTCACAGAGTCATAAATTAGCTACCGAGAGAGGGCTCTCTCACGACGTCATTATGCTCGGGCATCGCACGCTAACGAATTTTCGGAGCTCAAGGATCTTTAACCTGGGGAAAAGTCATTGGAAATCGTATTGAGTTTTTGACAGGGATGGGTTAGAATTAGGATTATAAAGAGAATATGAAATGTTTGGGTGAAGTTCGGGGAATCATTGAAATTCTGATGATTGATAGAAACACGTAAAATTGGGAACATTTGAAAAATTATATGAAAATGAGAGGAAATATTGAGAATTTATTGGAATTTTTGAAATCGTTGCGAATAATATTGAATTTTTAATAAGAATAAGTTAAGATGGAGATTTTACGAAATATATGAGATGTTTCGGGAAAATTTTGAGAATCATTTAAATTCTTATAATAAGTTGATTTACAAAAAATATTTTTTGAAATATAGGAATTTGAACAAGTTTTGAATATTTTTTTTAAAATAAAGTCAAAATATGCAGAATATTATTGAAAATTAGAAAAAATAATACGTATATATGCAAGTTCCTCAAATTGTTGCAAAATATATTGAATTTTTTCATAGGAGTAAGTTTAAATGGAAATTATGAAGAGAATATGAAATGTTTCGGTAAAATTCTGAGAATCATTCATATTATGATGATAAGTGGAATTACTAAAAATATTCCTGGAAATATAGGAATTGGAGCCAGTTTTTAAAATTTCTTTGAAAATGAAGAAAAAGAACAGAATGTTGTTAAAAATTAAAAAAATCTATAGGTATGCCGATACTTGAAATCGTTGCAAAATATATTAAATTTTTATACAGAAATAAGTTGAAATGATTATCAAAAAAATATGGAATGTTTGAGTTCAATTCGGGGAATCATTAAAATTATGATAAGTTGGAAAAAAAAATCCTCGAGAATATAGAAATTAAAGGAAGTGTTGGAATATAGTATGAAAGCAAGATAAATGTGAAAAGTCCTTTGGATGATTAGATAAAAAAAGTAATATGTGTGAAAATATAAAAAAATTGATAAAATAATATGGAGTTTTGAACAGGAATCAGTAAAAATAGAAATCATACAAAGAATATTATAATATTTCGAAATGAATTTTGAGAAATCATTATTTTTACCATGAATAATGAAATCACAAAGAATATTTTAAAAAAGACTGAATTTGTATCAAGTATTTGAGAATTATATGCGAACAATTTAAATGTGATAAATGGTGTTTAAAATTGGAGTAAATAATTATTATTTTGAAAAAATACAATGATTAATAGAAGTACACGGAAAATTCTCGATAACATAGAAATCGCAGCAAGTGTTGGAAGATTATATGCAAATAAGGTAAACTTGAAGAATTATTTTGAAAATGAGAGAAAATCATTATTATTTAAAAAATGTTAAACAACATTGCAGATTAAGTCTATTGAAATTTTAAACATGAACATGATACATTGAATATTATACAAAAAATGCGAAATATTTGGTCGAAATTCTAAAAATCATTGAAATTATAATGGCTCAATATTGGAATCGTAGTATTTTTTAAAAAATATATAAATATAAGGCGAAGTCAAAGAAATTCATCAAAAATGAGAAAAAATATTTTATATTCTCACAAAAACTTTTAAATCTTTTTAAATTCAATTTACTCTTTCACAGAGATAAGTTACAAAAAAAATTATACAGAGAATTTTTAATATTTCGACGAAACTCGAGGAATCAATAAAATAAGGATGACGAATAGAATCACAAAAAAAATTTCCAGAAACAGAAATTGTATTCAAGTCAGTAAAATTGAAAACAAAAACTCCAAAAATCATCGTAAATCACACCACACTATAAAAAATCATCATAAAAAAACTAAAATACCCTAAAATACAGTAAATGTGATCTATCATTTCTGATTTTATGATCGTCACGTTAACTCATTGTCAGGCTTATCGACAACAACAAAAAATGATCCAAAACGTAACGTATTTTATCGAATGACGCGTGAGATCATTAAACCTTAACGGTCGGTGTGAAATATCGCGCGACATTATCACGCTATTTGATTTTTTCCGCGATTTCCCACTTTGATCGCGCTTGCTACGGTGTAGTTCAATCTTATCGCAGCGTTCGAGACGATATTGCAGAGGCAAAATTATTTCCTCATTTTTATCGATCAGAATTTTGACCATACCATTACATCAACAGCAAATAGCATATTTATTTTTTTTTTTATTATTATTTTACAAACAAATGGGATTCCAAATAAAGAAATTCATAAGAAGTATGATTTATATGCAAAGTAGAAAAATTAGGTGAACACATTGAATAAAAATAGACACATTGAAAATAAAATTTAAAAAATATATATCAATATAACACAGGGAAAAAGATTCACAAAAAGACAATTTATTAAGGAGAACAAAGAAAGTTTTTCTATGGCATGTTTCAATCACCAATCATCAAACATATCTTTATAGCAAACTTATTATTGTATTCAAATGCACTCATTGAATCGAAAAGTAGAAGATGACAAATATGATTACAAAGAAAAAAATTATTTTTTTTTAATAAACGTCATTTATCAATTCTCAGGAATACTCTACTACTGAATTTTCAACTTCTTCCTCCAGTTCAGCGAGACTGAGTATTGCAATTCTATCAACTACGAGTTTTTTTCCAAATCTAGTCACCCTTGGTTTTCACGAATTGTGGATATATGTCTTTTTATAATAAATTTGTGTGTCAAAGATTGAAAGGAGAAAATTTTCGCTGTCTTAGAAATTTAAGTAGAATCATAAAATAAGTTGTATTTATATCTCTTGCTTTGTAAGCTGCAAATGATGAGAATTCATTTTAAACTTTTTCTATATATAATCCAAAAATTAGTTCCATTAGACTGAATCGTCGAAAAACGCAGTAAAGAAAAACAATTAATAATAAATTGTGTTACAGTGTGCAATGATTTTCACTTCTACGTTTGTCATTTTTAAATTTACTTTATTTTAAGAAACTTATTATTAATTAATTCTTTTGATGAAGCAAAAGTAATTTTTCGATGATAATTATACCTGAATCTATCATTTGCGAGATTCGATTTTATTTTATTTTATTTCTTTTTTCAATAATTTTATATTCAAAAGTGCAATCCTAACGACTTCATGAATATGTTACTGACAATATGTTACTGACAATATGTTACTTTTTTTCAAATTTTACAAAATAATATGATTTCTATTCCACTACATAGAGAATTTTTCAAATAATCAAAGATAGAAAAATGAAAATAATAATGAATATATTATTATTGAATAAATAAAAAATAAATAATTTATAGATAGAAGGTAAATACCTTGATATTAATTGAATTATTGAATAATTTAGTATTTGAATCAATAATTTACTAATATTACCTCTTGTGATTATGTTTTATTCATATGGTATTGTAATTTTAGGAAAAATAACAAATGGAGAAAATATGGATGTACTAACTTAGAGTGTGAAAATATGCATGCACGTTAAAAAAATTAAGGAAAATGCCTCATGTACAAAAAAAATAATGTGCATTTTTTTATCGACTCTGGTTATAAGTATCACCCATGACATTTGTTTCTGAATATGAATATTAAGTTTCTCATTTCAAGTTGTTGTTAATGACTATGTACATATTTGTTAGTATACGTTATAGCACACTGAGTTATTCATGAACTTTTTTTATAGAAAAAATGAAATAATAAATAATAATAAAACTTTTAAATATTTCTATATATGTATAAAAGAGCACACAAAAACTTTTTATTTTTCGCTATATTCGAGACTGAACTACAATATTTAAAATATTTTATGGTGAAAAGTACAATATTTTATTCTTAGTCTATAATTTTGGAAGAAACAGCATTCACATCAATCAGAAATATCAGGGTCCAAATTTTTTCTCAACATAAATATTCAGTTTCTGTTTCCAAGTTTTTTATAGAAAATTGGAAAACTTATTCATAAAATCTCAAATAACTAGAAAGGCTGATTTTCATATTAAATCGTTGCAAATCATAAGTCAATTACGTCGATTCACATTTTCAGATCAAAATTCAGCCATGACCAGTAACTACTGACCAGAAACAAGCTTCGACACTAAAATAACATCAATGATTCCCAAAATTTGATCGGTCATGACACTCAGAACCTGGCCTCTTCTCATTTCATTGCAAAATTCAGAACCCGAGCCACGAATCCACGGAGCCAGCTGAAAAATACTCGCGCTGTGCAATAATTCGCGTGCTCCAAACTGGTACCAGAGCGAAATGACTCGCTTGGGGGGCGGAAGGGGTAAGAGGAGAAGAGGTTGGGAAATCGGGCTCCGGAAAATGGCTGCTCCCGGAAAAGGGAACAACTCGAGCCGGACCACGCGTTTTACTCGGCGAGCTTTCGTCTCCGTGGAGGCGGAAATCTGTCCCCCCCCAATTTTCCCCTCCTCCTCCTCCTCCTCCTCCTCCACCCATGAAAGTCGATGCGTGCGGACGTACACAAGCGAGAAAAGTTTTACTCACCAACACCGTCGCACCGGGAAAACGTACACGAGCGGGCTTTCCTCTAATCTAACTCCTCACGAACACACCGCGCTCGACTCGAGCACTATCTTCCACGGCGGAACAAAATCCTCCTCCGTCTCCTGCACCTTTTCCTCCGGCTCCACCTCCGATTCCACCGCCCTCCCCCCCGCTACCACCCCCCTCGGTGGTCGTCGTCCTCGTCGACGTCGTCGTCGTTTTCGACGTCGCTGCAATGGTGGTGGTTGTACCGTACACACCGCGCGCCCGACGAGCGTGGAGTCACGGGACCGAGTAAGAAACGTGTGTTTTTTGCGAATCGAAAGAACCGAGTGCGGGAAGGATTTTTTTTTTTTTTTTTTGGACGTTAATGACGATTGGTGCGGGGCGTTGAAGGTTTTTCGTAGGTCGTTGGGTTTTGCCGACGGATGAGTACCAAAATGGCGGTTGGAGATGGTGGCTTCGGGAAGAAGTGAGTTTTTTGGTTGGGGTTTTGTGGGGGATTTCTTTTGGAGAGAGATTGGGAGGGTTTGAGGATGAGGGAGGGAGAGGGGAATGAGGGGTGAAAGTTTATGAGGACGGGTTTTAATGAGGAATGATGTGTGATTGTTTTTTTGAGGGATATGGGAGTTTGGGATTTAGGGAGGTTTGAATTCAGGTTTTTTTCAGGGTAAATTGGAATATTTACAAAAAATTAAAAGTTTTCGAATAATTATTTACAATCAAGACGAACGTTGAAATTTCGTTTATGGAATCATTGGTTGAATAATTGGTCAATGATAATTTTTGCAGTGAATGGCAAGACTTTGCGAATATTTGAATGGTATTTCGAAGCTGAAAAATAAGCACGTCTGAATCGTACGAAAAATGAACAAATAGTCTAAGATTTAGATTATTTTACATAAATCTTGAGCGTTGGTAAAAAATGCTCGGGGGGTGTTTTTTGAAAAATGTGTCTCGATATTATTCATATATGATAAAAAAAAATTCTTAGTTTAGAAAGCATTTGTAATCCTAGAGCATGTAATTTCAATTAACTATATAGAAATCTATAATATTATAAAAGCCTTTCGGTTGTATAAAAAATCACGAAATTTGAAAAATACCTAGAGTGTTACAAAAAGTTAAAATTAAGTTCCATTATATTTAATGTATAATTCATTTTCTAACTACTTGAAAAAATGCATATAACAAAAAAATTGCTACTTAATCGTTAAATGTAATTAAAAATTATATATTTTTTGGAGTTTCTCATCGGAATGTTTATAAATAATAAAAAATACTTTCAATGTTATAATTCCTTAGTTTTTCATTAGTTTTTTAAATAAAAATGCATTTACTTTTTACCTTATTTGAAAAAGTTTTAAAATTGACCTCTGTCGTTTTTGTAGGAAAATCATATCTTTTCAATCAACGTTCCAGACAATTTATCAGACTATGTTTTTTTTTTTTGGAAATTTTTTGAAATAAACCATCACTCAATAAAATCAATTCGAATCAATAAAAATTTTTTTTCGATTTATTAACAGACACTTGACTTTCTAGTATTACATTATTCATCATATTTACCACGTTATCATGCAAAATACTGACCTTGACTTTCCGAATGATTTCTACTAATTTTTCTTGTTATACATAATATATCTTAAATTGTTTTATGTCAAAGAAATTTTTTTTTTAAACCTTTCAAATCGTACTTTTTTCAAAAATTTTTTCATGTCCCAGTATTTCCTCGAATTTTTTCGGAATTACCTAATCTTAAGTGCTTTTCTGAAAAATGTTTTTATGGTTCCTAACTTTGCTTTTCTATAAAAAAACTTTAAATGAATAATTATTGCTTGTAAAATGCAAGTGGAAAAATTGAATCATTGAAATGTAAATGACAAATTATTTTTGAGAAAATCTTTTAAGGAAAAATTATTTTTTGGAAAATGTAAAGTGGAAAATTTGTTAATAAAATTGTCAGTGTCGAATTATTCTTAGGATAATATTTTTCCCAAAGAATATTATTGGGAAAATGGAAACAAAAGAGTTCGATGATGAAAATCATCTTGTAAATTTACTTTTTTAGAATAATTTGTCGGAAAAATTGATATTAGTAAAAATCATTATTTGTAAAACTATAGAGACCAATCACTGTAAAGCTGTTGGATATACGAAAATTAATTCTGCATTAGAAGAAACACACACATAAAAAAAATTATTCAGAATTCATTCAATCTCAAAGAAAATTAAAACTACGTAAAATATAAAAAAAAAAATTTTTTTTAATTATTTTGAACAAAATTTTTCACAGAAAAATTATTTTAAGAAAAATGTCAATTAGAAAATTCAATCATCAAATTCTGAATGAATATTTACTTTTTATAAAAAAATTTTTTCGACATAAAAGAAATATACGAATAATGAAATTACATAAGTTTGAATAAAAGAAAATAATTTACAAATTTTTTCGATAAAATACTTCAAGGAAAAAATATTTCTAGAAAAACTTCATAAGGAAATTGAATTATAAAAAGTGAGTGACGAACTTTAGAAGAAAAATATTTTTTGAAAAATGATTTTCGAAAAAAATGAAAGGAAGAAATACCAATTATGAATATGGTATTTAAAAATCGTTACAAGAGAAAATTATTGTTCGTAAAAAATGTCTCTAAAACTGTACGAAACAAAAAATAACTATTATGCATTAGAAAAAACACGAACTTATAAAAAATTACATGCAGTGACTGACAGAAAATCAATCGATCCCGAAAAAAAAAAAATGAAATACATAAACTCAAAACCGTTAGGAAAAATTATTGCAAGGAAATTTCCAAAGGGAAAAAAGGAAGTTACAAAAGCATTTTCAAACCAAAAAAATAACATCTCCCTATATCACAGTTTCCTCCATAAAAAAAAAAGCGAAATTTTTCTTCCTCCAACATCGTCACAGTAGAACAATGGTCTTGTCCCGGTAAAAGTACGAGCTCACGGAATTTGGTTGTGGTCAAAGTTTCCAAGGTGAGGTGCTTGCACCTAGTTGGCTGCGTGTTACTTGGTGAAAGGTGGGTGGGGATAGATGTCGGAACTTTGTTCTTGTTCTTGTTCTTAGGAAGAACTTCGAACCCCTTTCTCCTTGTGCCATTGAACAAACTAGTCCGCTTCAACGATACTTACTTCTTTCTTGTTATGGCACCAAGTTTCACATCCGCGTATAGTTACGAAGGTTACGTTGAACTTGGTTAGTTCTCTTTACTCTCCGTTTCTCTTGTGATTGCAGTGATCAGTGGCTCCACGTGATCGCCTTGATTTTGAACATAACCTCACGAACTGGTCAGGGATCATGCAAGACTGTGTTAAACTCATAATTATGAATTCAGTCTTAGTTTGGACAACTCACAAATTAAAATTATTCTTAATTTTGAATGATAGTAATTAAAAAAATGATTCTGTAGACAGATCATAAAAATTATTCGCGAATAACTGAATGAATGTAACCTAATTACTCGAATAGATAATTTCGACTCAACTTAAGAATTTTTCTGTCCCGATTATCAACCTTCGAACTTCAATTACCTTCTTTCATGCCCACTCCACAGATTTCGTGCACTCGAATTTTTCCTTTTTTTCCATTCCCTTCCGTTCCTTCAGCTCAATCGTGCAGCTAATTGCGAACCTTTGACGTTTACACGTACTCGGAATAGCGTTTATGGTGTTACGTGAAAACTCGATTCACGCTCATTTGGCCTATTTTTCTCCTCGCAAAAAACGTGATGAATTTCTGCCAACCAGCCCAATTTCGCGTACGACGTTATTTCTGACGCGGCTGCAAAGTCCGACGTCGCCGGCAATTAAAAGTGCAAAACGGCGTAATGAACGTATCAAGGTTCAGGCGATATCTCAGCGACTTCTTGGCATACGAGGGGGGAGGAAGGGGTGGTTGAGGGTGCGATAGCGTGATCCAATTTGTCGAAGAATGCGCCACCTCCGGGGGGTGGCGAGGGGTGGGCAATTAATACGACGCGAAGGCATGCACATCGGCAGCCAGCGCCGGGGGCCTGCTTCATTAGGGCTCGCGTATATCACATCGCGAGTAAGGGTTCATTTTTGCCTGACGGAATCCAACTTCGATCACTTTCCAGCGAGTACAATAACGTGATGATGGGAATGGATTTGGAGTTTTCTTGGGGATTTGGGGGTTTTTGGGATGGGGATGTGGAGAGTCAGGGATGCACTTGGTGGAAAAGGTGATTCAAGGTCGTTTGACGTTGATCGTGGTACTTGAGGGTGTATGACAATAGTAGTTTTTTGGTATTAGTGAATGCTGTTGGGAGGTATTGGCAGGAATGAGATTGTGGTCAAGATGGCTTTTTGGTGATTTGGTGTTTTTGGATGGAAATTCGGAGGATTTTTGTGGCTTTTGGAATGTACTAGTGAAGAGCGTGTTAGGAAAAGTGATTCAAGGTCATTAGACACTTCTGATGGCACTTAAGTATTTCACTTAATAAGATTTTTTGGCATTAAAGATAGATTTTGGAAGGTTTAGACTATTATAGGATTTTGGTCGGACGATTTTTTTATAATTTGATGTTTTTTATAGAGAAATTTCGAGAATATTTTAAGTTTTACAAGCTGATACTTTGAACACATGTTAAAAAGGGTGAATTATTGTCGAATAAATTTGTAAATTTTCTTACTCTTTTTTTTAATATTTTTTTGGTTTTTATAAATTTTTAGCTTTTGGCTAGTACGGAGCCTTTATTAAAAACTGTAAATTAATTTTTATCTGTTAAAAATTTAGTCATAATGTGTTTATTTGGAAAAAAAACTTGAAATATGTGAAATCAATATATCAACGACAATAGAAGTATATATTTCATAAATATATAATTATAAAAAGAATTTCGTAAATTGATCTTATACAAGAAATATCTTTTTTATGTTATATTTTGACTTTGTCGTAATTAAAATCGTGGGATAAAGTTTTTCTGTGTAAACAAAAAATTAAAAAAAATTTACAGGCAAGCGAACATTGTTTTAATGATAATAAATAATTTCATTTTGAACAGTGTTTCATTTGTCGTACATAAATAATATCACAATAATTATAACCGATCTTGTTCATAACTTTTACTGATTTTAATTTTCATAATTATCATGTGAATGAGTTCATTATCTGTTCTGGCAATCAATTATTATCATCCTATCATGTCTTTCTAAAATTATGTAATTCACTAATAGAAAACAATTTTTTTTTATTTTTAACACAAGCCTGCGTTTTTACCTTACTAGTTCTTTCAACCTTATTTGTCTATTTCTAAACTGTCACTTGTGCGTTTTCCAGGACAGTCATTTTTGAGAGAATATTTTCCAGACTTTCCGAATCTTCTTTGTGAAATTTTTATTTCCAATACTAAAAAGTCTTCATCTACAAGATTTACACCAATTTCCTTTTGTCTGATGAGGTAGATAGCTATGAATAATTATTATGTCGTTACATTAACAAATTATATTTCACTTAATTGTTTTTTCATACGATACATTCTTTCAAGAAATTTACCCATTCACAAACTTCTGTTTCATATGTGAAATATTTTTTGCATGATAGTTCAGAAATGATTGCAATTATAATATCAAGTTCTTTTTTGGAATTTAATTCTAAATGTCCTATTCTGTAAAAAAACGATAATTCCCCCTTTTTTTATTCAGGCATTTCGTGTCAATATCTATCAATAAGCAAAAAAATTAAGAACTTTGAGGAGTTCCATATTGTTCATGGATCCCTAAATTTCTAAAAATTTTCATTTTTCCATGTAATCTTCACTTGAAGACTCTGAGAAAAACGTTTATTTCCATCGAAGAAAATTCATTTACAGTAGAAGCATTTTTTATTTGGACACAAGTTAATAAATATCGTTTTTGGTCAAAAAAAAGCTGTTCAAATCCGGTTTTTTTTTCAGTTCGGAAATCTGTATTTAATGTATTTTTTGACAAATACTGATTTCTTTCATGTACTACATTGTTGATAATTTTAATGTCGTAAATGTATTTCAATGAATTATAATTTTTTCTTTGATTAAACTTTAATGTTTCTCAACAGTTAACGAATTGATGTTTAAGAGAAAAAAACAGTTGTTGTTCAACACAAAACTTTATTAGTTTATCGAAATAAAAAAAAATAAATGAATTATTCCAACTGAAATTCGTCATTATTTGAACGACTTACAAAAACCGAAAATTCCCTGAATTATATAAAATATTCCTGTCAAACACAAAATTCATCAGCATATTTATATTTACTAAACTTCAATTCACTCATTCATTATTTCTTCAATTATTCATTAGCTTAACACTGTAAATCAACGTTCTACTCAGTGCATGTCTTACAATGAAAAAATAAATCGAGACACCCAGATTGAGCCAAGTTCGAGGAAAACCTCAGGGAAATTGTAGATTAAGGGCATTTAACGGGCGAACGGAAGTAGGTATTGGGCGAGGACCATAAAAATGAGATGAAAAGGTGAAAATAGGAGCCGAAGGAAAAGTGCTCATGCAGGATGACGTTGGGGGTGGTTGTGGAAAGGGTTGGTGAGGGGGGTAGTTCGGAAGACCGGTCGCGGGTCGTCCAATCAGAGGCGACTGTGGTGAGAGGGGCGGCCACCTCCGCTTACCGCCCCTCCAGCAGGTCCTGGGAATCTGCCCCATGCCACCCCCGACCATACACCTCCCCCCTCTCCCTCCAAAAACCCTCCGCCCCCCACCGCCTACCGATCTTTCTCGACCCCCGCGACTCCGGCCACCCAAGACAAGTGTCCGCTTCATGTTCCCGGCACGAGCGGTGATTTTCCCGATTTTCCGGTCCGATTTGGAAAATTCTTCATGTGGATATAGTTCGTTTACTGTCTAGTTTAAGGTACAAGTCTAGCAGAAGTAGTTTTTTTGTGGGGACGAAAGGTTTTTTTTGGTTTCCATGGGACTTGGACTGTGAATCGTTGAGTGATCGGTTTTTGAACGTTCTCTGAGGTTTTTGGGAACTGAGGAGTGAGAAAAATGTGTGGTGAAGGGTTCGAATTGTGAAGTGGTCGACTTGGCGAGTTCGAAGACAGTGAGTTGAATGTTGCGTTTTTTGTGTAAGATTTTTCTGAATTTGTTTGTTGTTATTTGGGTTTTTCGGGTTAATTTTTGTGGGATTTAGATGTTGAAGTCATTGACGAATGTTTGAAGAGTCTGGGAAACGTTTTTGATTCTCCTATTTATGAAATCCGAATATGTATAGAATTTTCGATTCTTCTCAGAATGCATAATAAGTGTATTAAACATAAATGTTAATAATATGGAAGTGTAGAAATTTAAATCATGTTGAGTATGAATAATGTAATTTTTGTTTAAAAAAACGATATTTGCATACTAATTTGTCTAAAGAGATTTTCTTTTTTATAGTTATGGAAATAATTCAAGTTGTAGATTTAATAGGTCTAAAAACTCGTAATTTTCTTCTATAGGTATTTTATTATAGAAACAAAGCAAGAAATCAATATTACGTTTCTGAGTTGTGATTGATATTCCAAAATTTTCTTTTAAAAATTAATAAAATTCACTTTCACACAGAGCATAAATTGAATGCTGGAATTTTTGCGCTGTATTTTTATGGATTTCTTTTTCTATCGTTTGGTTTGCTGATTGGATTTATTCTGCGTTTTTGACGTTGAAGTCACTGAGAAACATTTGAAAAGCGTGGGAAAAGTTTTTTTTCTTACGTCTCCGAAATATGAAATTTTTTATATTGTGCAGAATATGTATGAAAATCTAGATTTGTACTATAACGAATATGAAACGTATTATATTGTGATATTAATAATTTAGAGTATAATTATTTTGGCCATGTTGAATATAAATTATTTATTTATTGTCAACAACAAAATGATATTTTTTGACCTTTTTGTTTCATGAGATTTGCATATTTTATTACATAAAATATTATTTCAAATAATTTTCGTTCTGATATTCGCAAAATCTTTCAACGGAATTTTCTTTATTTTAAGATATTCAGAAATATATACACAAACTCGTGATAGAAAACTGAATTGATTATTCAAAAAACAAAAGGAAAATTTAATATAATTATTTCAGTTGTGATTTTTATCGAGAAATTTTATTTGCGATAGTGTCACACAAAATTCATGAAATCCACTTTCACATAGTCCGAAGACGATTCTTGTACATGAAAAAGTTCACGAAAAATTAACAAAAGTTTGATAAACTGTAAATTCAGTTAAACTCTGTTTAAAATAACTGGGCAATATCGTAATTGCATCACAGAACATTCTTAAAAAAATATAACAGACCATTCAAAATTTTAAAACTTAAAACAACGTGTGTCTGACTAAACGAGCGCCGTACTACTCATAACAGAGAACTCATACATATTTACGTACTTTAGTCTAATGAAAAATTATGACTCTTCTCAAAATAAAAAATTTCTGAATTTCAACACTATATCTATTATTTTTGTTGATATCTTGATACAAAATCTTTTTTTTTCCATCGACACATACAAATTTTTCAAAATTATGAAACTTTTCTTTTTCTTTTGTACATCAATCTTCTCTGAAAAACGTCCACTGTAATATTCATACGAAATTCACATTTTCAAACTGAAAAACACTAAATTGATTTTATTTAAGTCAACGACATTAAAAAAAATTACAGTTATATGATTGATAAACATACATATTCAAGTGGTACGGAAAATCTTTTTTTTTTCCAAGTGTACAACAGCTCATTATGTTTCTCTGACTTTTTCTGCGAGTCACTTATACTGAAACTTTTTTTCATCCACGTCGAGGAAATACTTCTATTGATATCAAGTTCCGTTATTTCCGACTTCCCCTCAGTGTCAACCATAGTTATTACAGTTCTCTATACAAGCAGTATTTTATTCTACCTTTGTGAGAAGTTGTGACGATTTATGGAGTATGTACATGGAAGAAAATATTGCATTCATGGAATAAAATTGTTTTATTTATACAAGAAATATTTTTATAAGCACGATACACGTGATTCTGTTTCGAAATGAAAATTTGTAAGGATATTAAAACATTTTTTTTTATTGAAAACATTTTTAATTACCTGAGTTTGAAATTTTTTTTAAATATAATATAATAATATAAGAATGTCACAAATTATTCACACATTTCACTGCAAAAACATAAAATAATTTTGCATTTCATTCATGATTCACACTTCAATGATAAATATTTTATACATCAACACCACGACCTGTAATTACGTTCAAAAACACTTTACAGATTTTCCCGAACCCAGAAAATCTCGTGAAACGTTAAAGTTTTCGTGCCCCGAGCATAACGTGGCACACGCTTTCGGATTCCAAAGAAATCGTGCTAGAAGCGAAAGCAAACGTAACGCGAAACAAGCCTCCGTTGTAGCTCGCAAACGTCAGTGGAGAAAATGACTCGTAAATTAACGAGTCGCCGATCGCCACACGAGCACTATTTAACCATAAAGTCACGCGAACGCACGACCCTAAATCACGCGAGTTTCGCGTATTATGCACTTTTCGTGTGACTTTTCAAACCTCAGCTAAATCGAAAAAATGTTTTTTGGATGTTAAATGAATTCTCTAAAACCTCCAGAAATATCATGTGAATATTAGAACAAGATAATTATCATTTATAAATTAAATATGCATCACATTTCTTATATCCGTATAATAAAAAAAAACATGAAGAAATATAAGAAGTTTCACATAGTAAAACTCCTTATGTCCTTCCTATTATATTTATTGTAATATATTTCAATAATTTAATAACTGCAAAATTGTTTATATATACAATTGTCAGGTCCTACAGTTTTTCTCGTGTTGATAACATGGAGAACGAAATTAAAAAAATGTTCTCTTGTAAAAAAAAAAAAAACTTGGGTTGAGCTGGGGGCAGGGTTTCAGCGACGAAACTTTTTCTGTGCAAAGTACCACGCGGACTGGCTCGAGGTTATGAAATTCTGATAGCTCATAAAATGTAAGAAAATTTACAGACTTGGTTGCCTGCATCGGTCTCTTTCTTTCTGCGTTCTTGGGCGTTTCCTCTCTGTTTCTTCTTTATTTTAGTCGTCTTTGCCGAGTTCTCTCGGTTTCCTCGACCATTTCTTCGCGTCGCGAGCGGGGTTTAAAGGAAGAAGAAGCACTAAAGGCAGGGTGGCCATGGAAAGTTTCAAACTCAGGGCAATCGATTAAGAACCTTGAGAAAAACGGATGCAGTCTCTTGGCTGCTCTGAGGCATACTTGAATTCGAGAAAAAATTCGAATATGCATAATGTACTATTCGTCGTGTACAAGGGGGGGGGGGGGCTGAAATTCTAGGATCAGAAAGAAACTGGAAGTTCTTTTTTGGATTTTGAGTAAAACAAACGTTTATTAATTTGAATGGAACTCGAAATACCGAAAGTTATTCTAGTTTGAAAATTTTAACAATAAATGCGCTCGACAAGTAGGAATGAAAAACACGGAACAAAACCTATTTAAATTATGTTCATAATTTTTGAAACAAAAACTCAAAATCGAGAAAAATATTTGATTTCGAAATCTGAGGAATGTGATTTGTGAAGATTTTTAAGTTGAGTGTCTTTTTTGATTTTGAGTTTTGTGAAAAGGGGAAAAACGATTTTTGGACATGAAGTTCAAGGGGTATTATGAAAATTTTTTTGTTCAAGAATTTTCAATTAAAAAAAAATCTAAAATATTGAATACATTTTTCCAAAATTTCGTAAGTTTTCAAAAGCTCGTATTATGTTCAAAATCTTTAAAATTTGTGAGAGTTATGTAACATTACGAATCTTGAATATAATCGTATTTAATTACTATCCATAGAACTATGTATAATTAATATATAATAAATGTAAAATTATATAAATAAATATTATATCATTATGTATTCATTAAATACATTATTTACTATATTTGGTTATATTTTATATATAAAAATATAAATATATCATAAATTATATATTATAGTTATTAAAAATAAATCGATGATTCAAATTTAATGTAAGATTATAATTAATTATCATCCAACAGTGGAAAAAAAACTTATACTATAATTTTTTGGAAAAATGCTGCATTCATGAAGTCGATACAAATCAACGAAAATACTAGAGAAGGCTTCGAAATTTCGTGTATAAAAAAAAAAAACCATAAACAATAGAAATTTAATTTGCCTTTAAAATTGATACAGTTTTTGATCTTAAGTTATTCAATTCTAAAGATATATATTAAAACCCCCCCCCCCCAAAAAAAAAGAAAATTAAAAGTTATCCTAGTTGTATAAATGAAAGTTATAAAAGAATAATGAAAATTCAAAAAAGACTTGAAATTAGTACTGAAGATCCTGTTTTCTGAAAAATGAATTAAAATACTCTCATTCGTTGAAATTTTCAATTCTGCGAAATCGTTTACTCAAGAAGAATTCAAAAATTCTAAAAGTCTATGAAATACATAAAACTTGTATGATTATTATTTTCTCAAAAATGTATTGAAATATAAAAAAGTTATTTAACTTTGATTACACAAAAAATCCAACCCTAGAAATTTTTTAAAAATCCATGATAATATCAAAAAATTTATCAGGTTCTATAAATATTGCACACATGTAAAAAAACACCAAAAGTATTAGAAAACATTTTTGAAAATCTTACCTTTACACGAAATTCCGAAAAATTTTTTAAATCTTACTCTCATAACCGAATCGTAAAAATATAATTTTTTTTTTATCCAAATATACTTTTATGAAATATTATATGTATTTTGAAATATTGAAGAATATAATTAGTTATTTCAATCGTGATTTTTTTTATTTTTGACTGTGGCCGTTTTGACCTAATTCAATGATCAGAGGAATAATTCTTCAGAACATTGCAAAAACTTATATTTGATCAAAGAAGTGACCCAATTTTAGTTTAAACAAGTGTTTGATGTTACTTGATTTTGAGGATTGAAATAAATGGAATAAAGGAAAATTGAGGAATTAGGAAAGGAGATTCTCTTTCGGTTCTTAAAGAATACCTGATTTATGACAAAATATTTATCAAAATTACTAAATAAGATTTGGATTTGTGAAAAATCCCAAAAAAAACTTTTCAATTTTCAATAATCATTCCTTTTTTCAGCTTCCAAGCTTTTTAATTATTTTCCTTACTGGAAAAGAATGAAAAAATCTACATGAAAAATAGAATTTTCTTTTGAAATTGCTCTGAGAGAACAAATAATGTAGAAAATAAAAAAATATGGTAGTAAAAAGACTTATTTATAAGGCACATGATAAATAATTATCAAACAGCAAGTTACCCCAACAAATCACAAAATTAATTCCAACCCTTCAAAACAGGGACGATACCTCATCGAGGTCAAGTCGGACCTTCGCGAACGGCCTTCCCCCGTTCCCCCCCCCCCTTGGCCAACCTCGTCCTTCGTTGTCACCGCGGCCCATTTTCCCTAACACCCTAGCAGTACACTCAAATTATTCATTGTTAGTGGGCGCAAACTGTGAAACTCGTTACCGCGATAAATCAAAAACCGTACTTTGGTATATAATTCCCTCAAGTGAAGGCGTCGCTTATATTTATTCGAGGCGAGAAAATTAAATTCGCGCCGACGAGCGGGATGGTTTTTTCGGTGTTTTTCTGGAGAGAAAATAGGAAATCATGAATGTTTTGTTATTTAAATAATAAAGAATACATTATGTTTATCTATCAAAATGACAGGCACCCGAATATCCCTTAAAAAAATTAGATGACACCCTTAATTTTTCACCTTGAGCATGTTGAGAAAAAAAGGCATTATTTCTTAATAACAAGTTAAGGTAAAGTTTAAAATTTATGTTCATTTTCTTACAAGCCAACATTCATCATGTTCCAACCAGAATCTAAATTTCGATTCGGGGGAACAATTGATTTTAGGGACACATACTCGGGGCGCAGCGTCCTAGCCATAGTGGCCGGGACGCTGGGTACTTGCCAATCTCGAGCGAATAATTATGTATAAAGTCGATGGGAGTCGTGGCGACGGCAGGGAAGGGCGTCGTCGCTGCCTCGACGCCGGTGTACGTAATGGTGCTGGCTCGCAGCTCAAAATACGTCTAAATATTAATGAGATGTCCCTGCCTACGGCGTATCACGAGAGGTAACTTAGTCCAGGTATATTCATGCCTTCCCCCACGATCAGCTCTGTCAGCTCATATCCCACTTTGCTACGTATTCTTATCAGCAATTACCGCGAATGAGACGCCGCCTTGATTAATTTTCAGTGTCCCGTTTCCACTCCACACTATTTGGATAATATTTCAATGTTGAATACTCGTCATTCTACAAAGTAGTACTTTTATGATTGAATGATTGTAGATGACAATGTCAAATCGTTATCATTTTTTGTCGGAGAAAGTTTGAATCATGTTTGCTGAAATTTGATGGTACCTTAGAGGAAGGGTTGAACGTGACGAGAAGCTTGATAGCCGACACAAAGACTGTCACTGCAAGGCTGATCTAAATGGTAGATAGGAATTCTCAGGGTTCATTTTGGCTTCCACTTTTTGATAACCCGAGGGAAAAGCTGCTAATCGTGAGAGAGCGACAGTCATTCTAGGACTTTTAGATCGGATTGTACACTGGGACTCAAAAGAAAAATGTTGTTGTTCCATGGGCATTTTTTGTTACAGAAATGAATTGGTGTTTTTTTTCTTTTATCCCTTTTCGCGATAGACCCGGGCCATACGTCGCCCCGTGTATTTACCTCGACGAGGTACTTAATTTCGCCTTCGGAATTAAGTCTCGGGCGAGAAGATTGGGAGGGGATTGGGCTTGGAAAAGTGGAGAACGAGACGGCGTTATAGGGAAGACAGCAGCGGAGGTGGAGACAGTGTTGGTGGCACGTTGAAATGCCCGACGTAAAGGAGCTCGGGCAACTTCTGTCGAGTATTTTCTCGGGGCTGTCTCTCACAATTAGAATACTCCGGGGAGTGTCTGCTTCATTCGCAAAGACGAGAAGCACCTCGGTACCGAGATATAGGCACCCTATTATGGGCGGCATTGTCATCTTCGCGAGCAGCTAGGAGCACCGCTCAGTAAAGTCTGCCAAACAAGATTCCCGATTGTAGAAAATAAGTTGTCGATAGGGATTTTCATGCCTTCCGGGCACCTTGGGTAATTGCTTGTCGAGCGCATGTTCATCACCTTCTCTAGCCGTCGAGCAACAACTTTTTTCAAGTGCCGGGGTAGAAATTGTGTAGTTTTATTTTATAGAATAGTGTTTTTTCATTGCTCGTACAATTTGAGGGGTTTTCTAATATATTTATCAATTTCTGAAGAAAAAAAAAATTAGAGCTTGATCTTACGAGTGCCAAGGATTAAAGAATTTAAGTAATTTCATAGTTTTTTGATAAAATCAGGTGCGTGCTCGGATTTATGAAATTTTTCTAGTTTTAGATATTTTTTAGTATTTTTGATATAATGCGGAAATAATTGTTATGATTTGTTTCATTTTCGTGCTCCAGAATTGGTGATGGTAAAACTGAATATATAATCCAGTAATGCTTCACATTTTGAAAAGTAAGGAAGATTTTATTGTTGAAAAATTTCAAAATTTTTAAAATCGTTGAAAAATTTATCAAATACTGACAAGTATTGATTGAATTATTAGGTAAATATTTTATTTCTACTATTCTTGCAAATATTTTTTTTGCTTGGAATTCGTAAAATGTAGGATTTCTATGTTGAAAATATCTGGAACCCAGTATCATCATAGATTTATTGTACTTTTATAATTTTTTACATTTTTCAGCATTTTCTTAGATTTTTTTATAAATTTCTTTAATACAGTTCTGTAGAAATCAAGGTTTTATCGATTGCCAGAATCGTTCTTGATTCTTGACAAAATTTAACCTGCACATACAAATATCTGATTGAATTATTGTTTCTAAGTTTTTTTTTTTTTGATATTTTCTTGTATTTATTGAATTTTAGTAGATTATCTAGCATATTTGAAAAGTTTAAATATTCTTATTGTTTTTTATAAAGATTTCTGAAATTATCTGTGAATGATTGAATCAAAGTTTTAATAACTTCTAGTATTTTTACAGAATAATAAATAATTGAAATTAAATAATATCATATTAATAAAAAAAATTGTCATAGATTTTTTAAATAACTTTGAAAAATGAGGAGGAAGATTTTGTATAATATGATACACAATCTTGTGTATAAATTTTTCTAAAAATTCTACCAACATTTATGAGTGTCTAATGAAATTCGAGTTTTTTTTTCTATTTATTTAATTTTATATGATTTTCAGCAGATGCAGAGATATTCAGTATTTTCATATATTCCCCAAATTCCACGCCCAAAAATGAAAGTCTCGTCAATTTCCGAAATTTTCATTTAATTCCTCAAAAATTTAATAAGCATTAAAGTTTTCAATATAATTTTTATTATACAGTTCTTTTAACTTTTTTTTGTATTCATTTAATTTTGTATAATTTTTTCTTCAAATTCAAAAAAATTATTATTTCTCTTCGAATTCCTGAAATTATGCTCAAGTATCAAATTTTTTTAAATATTCAAAATGTTTGTACATATTTTTTATTGAAATGCATCAGCAATGTAACGTTTTATTAGGAAAAATTCATTTCCATTCAGTTATGCGTTATATTTTCAACTATTTTCAAGTAAATTTGAAAATAATCAGTATTTCCATAGATTAATAAGTGATAAAAATTTAATAATAACACATAAACAAAAAAGTTTTCATAGATTTCTTAAATAACTCTCAAAAATGACGAGGAAGATTTAGTATAATACACATACTTATGTATAAATATTTTTAAAAATTCTGCCAGAATTTATGAGTGTCTTAAAAAATCAGATTTGTTTTATGTTTTTCTATTTATTGAATTTTATATGATTTTTAGCACATGCAAAGATTTCCAGTATTTTCATAAATTCTTCCAATTCCATACTAAAAAATACGAGTCTCTTCAATTTCCAAAATTTTCATTAAATTCCTTAAAAATTTAAAACATTAAAGTTCCTAAAATGATTATAGTAACTCAGTTCTTTCAACTATTTTTTTGTATTCATTGAACTCGGTTTGAATTTTTCCCACATTCAGAAAAATTAATATGTCTTTTCAAATTCCTAAAATTCTATAGTCAACAATCAAATTTTTGTAAATATTCAAAATCTTGGTAAGTATTTACTAAAATGAATTAGCAATATAACGTTTTATTAAAACAAATATATTCCCAATCAGTTATGCGTTATATTTTCGAATATTTCCAAGTAAATTTAAAAAAAATCAGTATTTTCATAGATTTTGATATAGACTCAAAGTTAAGAACTTAACGTTAATTGACTAATGACGAATTTTAAATTAATAATTACTATTACTCATGTATTTGAAAAATGTATACAATTTTTACTTCAAAAACTGACACCCCAATCCAAAATAATAATAATCATTCAGACTATGACTCACGTCATGACGTTACACTATGAACATCTGAACATCAGTAAAACGATGTATACTTTCGAGTAGCGAACGATATTAGAGATAGACGAGCGAGTGAAGCAGGCATACGTGGTCGGGGGAGGGGGGTACCGAGGGTAAGGAGGCGGTGAGTATGGGGTAAATGAATATGCCGAGGACCCGAGCTGGCTCTGATGTGGTCTGTGGGCTGAGCTTAATAACCCTCGGCTCTCGACCTCGTCAAACAAACGCTTCGTAACCGATGCTCACCTCTTTGCTCCGGGTCTTTGGTATCTTCGCAATATACGCCCGGAGGAAAAAGAATGTTCGAGTAACTAACGCATAGTACAATGTCCGGAGCGAAATCTACATGTGTTCGTCTGTAACAGTGTGTTTTTGGAAAAAAATGCCTTTTGTTATAGACGGCTGAAGTAGAAATTCTTTGAAGTTTGCAATTGAAATGAAAGTTAAGAGAGACTGGGGTAAAGTGGATTTCTATGTTATTAACGATTCTGGAACTAAAAATCTTGTTTGCTGCTAAGCCCCAAATCTCCTTTAAAATCCACGAGTTTCGGAGTAAATTAGGTGCCGATACGAAACGAAGCCAGGGAGGTATCGAATTATATCGTTGCACCTGCATTCGTTGCAGCTCGAGTGGGGGGCAATGCGAGCGAGCACGAGATAGTCGGAGGGCTTTTCGACTGGTACGGGCTAGTACCGCTATTAACCCGAACACTGACGACCCTTCAGTGAGGAGAGAGGAGCATGTAGGTTCCTCCGGGTACCCGATGCCTTTCTACGATCAATTAATTCCGAGCACTAATGCTTTTCTAAAGACACACCCCGGCGCTTTCGTGTCGAATTCACGCACGATCGGTGGCGATAAGCGATTATATCGATATCCGTTAAGACGCGGTGCCCGAGGTCACGCGATATGCCGAGTGCATGTGGGTTCCGTGAATTTCGAGGGGACTTTGATGCGCTGCTGGGGAAATTTTTTTTCTGTTATTCCGGATTTTAGACGATTTTGAGGTACAAGTTATTTATGAATCTAAAAATTGACAATTTAAAAAGATTTTTTTTTAAGAGAATGTTTTTCATGTGTTCATGACCATTTTCCCAAATAGCATTTGCCGAACAAAGATTTTCTAGTATGAACACTTTTTTACATGGAAGAAAATGTTTAGTTTATCTTAAAAATATTTTAATTTCTGTTGCCAGTGAATTTATGTATTATATATTGAGAATTAATTTCTTTATGGAGAGCTTTATTTAAGTCGAAATGGAAATTTCAGCAAAATGATTATACGACTACTTCTTAATTTTAATAATATCATTTTTAAGATTCATTCTCGCGTATTTTTTAGTATCTCAGTATATAATTTTACTCATCATTTTTGTTTGAATTTTGTGATTATTTATTGTGAACAATAATTAAAAAAAAAAAAATTAAATAATCTGATTTATTGATAATAAACCTGAAAAAGATTCATTTGAATAAAATTCAATTACGATAGATATTTTTTTTTTATTTCCGTCATTATTGAATTTATTCAATATTTTTCTCAATTTATCTGTTTTTTAAAAGATGAATAAGTAGAAGAATTTTTATCATTGTTCGATGGTGTATTGAATAATTTTACGATATAACAAAGATGATTTTTGATAAGTATTATAAAAAAAAATTGAAAATAATGAGTATACTATTCAAGTATTATTTTTGGTAGTATTTGACAAAGTTCAAATACTGTTTTTGAGCGGATTTTTTTCACAGAATATAATTGTTACAAATTAAGCGTATTTAATGTAAGTAGAACTTAACAAAAATTTTTTATAGTTTCTTATAATTGCAAAATTTATACCGAAAGCTTGAAAAAGTAATTGTTGTTATTTCTATTAATTTTTTAAAGAATTAAAACGAATGGAATTCAAAGTGTCTTATTTATATCTAAACAGATAATATCACGAATTTCTTCAAAAAAAGGTCAGACCTGAATTTTTTTATGACTTTTTTCCAACACAATTATACACTCGAATACTTTTTCAATATAAGAAATTTAGCAAATCGTTCGAAAATTTAAATCTTTGAAAAAAAAAAAAAAAAATTGAGCTTGATTCTACCGGAATCGAGGAATGAAAAGTTCGAGTAATTTCATAGTTTTTTTATATAATCAGATGTGTTTGGATTTTCAAAGTTTTTCTAGTTTTACATATTTTTCAATATTATTTATATAATGTTGAATTTATTAATATGAATTTCTTAAATTTCATGCTTTAGAATTCGGAATTGTCGAACTTTGAAGAAACCGTGTAAAACTTTACATTTTGGAAAATTGGAAATATTTTATTGTTCGGAAATCGTCGATCATTTTTCCAAAATCCAAAAATCTCGAAATCGTTGAAAAATTGGCATTTTCGATGACTGAAAATACTAGGAAAATATTTTAGAAATGAGTGAGATTTTATGAAATTTCGATGACATTTCTTCATTCTACAAAGCTACAGAAAATGTGTTCTATTCCAGAATTTTTCAAAATCATAAAATGGCATATAGTTCAGAGATTATAGATTAAATTTACAAATTTTGAATAAAAATCAAAAAATAAATGAAATTATTGTAGATTTTCGAAAATGTACATCGATTTTGTATATTCTTTAAAACTACACAGACTATGTAGTAATTTAAATATTTTTAAAAAACCGAAAATGTTCAATTTTACAGAGATTTCTGGACATTGTTTAATTTCTATGAGTTTTTAAATTTAGAAAAAGTACGAAAATTAAAAATGGTCAGAAATTTCGAAGATCGTCAAGATTATTAAATAATCTAAACTAATCGTAGAATTTGGAAGGTATTTCAAGTTATTAAATAAAAAATCATGTTCTCATTACAATTTACACAATATTTACACACAAAATTTTTTCTTTGCAGGTAATTACATGCTTTCCTAGCCGGTCACGTTCTACCTTGTTAATCTCCCATTCAGGTGGTAAGTCAATCATTCGGTATATATTTACCACGTTGAAATGATTGCATTATTTATTCCACGCCGTACACTCCGAACGCTAATGATTGTGCAACGATAAATTGCGCTATCATTTATTCAAAAGAGTTTGAAACCTTCAGTAGCATAAAGAATGCTTCAACTACATACCTACCACAAAATTAAACAATCGCAGAATTGAAACCCCAAAAAATTCTAAAAGATTTAAATTTACTGCAAATTACCAAGAGAAAATTTCTCCTCCTTTTTTTGTGATAACTAAAAATCTACAAAGATATAACCGTGTGAAATTTATAAATAAGACCCAACACTACCGTTCGGTGTTAGAAGTGGGGCCGACGCGCGCCACCATTGGCCAATTTTCAAGAGCTCATATGACACTCAATTTTGATTTTAGATTATTCCAGTAAAGAAACTTTCTCCTCAGAATTTCAAGATGAATTTAAATCTGATTTTTGTAAAGTATCAGAATTTATCTCGCAATTTCAGGAAATTATTTCATGGTGGCGTAAATGCGTTGCGTAACGCCGTAAAGACCATGATTTTCCGATGAAAACCTGTATTCCTCTCAGGGCGGCGGTCTGGGCAGTCGCCCCGTTTAGTCGCAACCTGGTAATTACCTGTAGGGCATAATTGTCATCCTTTACATTTTTCTGCCCGGCTCGTGTGTGCACGATCCGCCATTTCCACCCCCGCAGGGGCGTCGGATCACGCGAGGTCGTGCCTGTCGCAAAAGTCCACGCGATCAGCGAACCACGCAACGCCGAAACAACACTGTCTTGCTTTTCAGTATCACGTTTCTAATTATCAATTTTAGAGGATTTCTTGAGGAACTCGAAAATTTTTTCAGGAAGGGGGTGAATAACTAGTTTATATCTATTAATTTAGAATTAATCCTTTAAATTCTTGCGTGTACCAAATACGTAAAAACAATGATTTTTTTCTCGGAAAAAATCGCAAGACGGTTTGTCTCTCTTCGAGCCCTCGCGGTTATAACATCAGCGGATCATAGTGAGAGCTCCCACAAAATTAGCCACAAATGTGTATTATTTGGCCCCCGCACGAATACGTATACACGTCTGCATGCATTATGAAAGCAGCTGCGTAGCGCCGTTCGCCCGACGGATTCGCACGCGCGATTTCCCACGTTGGTCGGAAAACAAAGTGGTATCTATCCGGAAATGTTTCGTGTCTTGTATGTTTCAAAACTCGTCTGCAATTTTCGACGAATCCATTAACGAGAGCTCACTTTATTTCTGATTCGATATAATTTTTATTATCGAAATATATCTAACAATAAATTTTATTTCTTGAGAGACCTGTCATCTGATAAATAGTTGTACGATTTCAGAAAGTTCAATTTTCTGAGTAGGAGGAAAATTTTTATCAGAAAAAGCATGTTAAAATGTCACGAAATAGTGGCAATTTGAATCATTGAGTACATGTCGCTAATGGCGGGTTTCATGCTACAGGGAATCTTTTTCATGGAAAACGATTAAGTCTTGAGCGTATGCATATTGCATTAACGATGTCGTGACTTGACGCAGATTTTGTGTAACTTGAGCAATTAGTATTAATTTACTTTAAGAATTGTAGAAAAATGCAGTGAAATTAATGTTGTAGTGAGTATTGCAGCGAAGCTGAATCAGTTAATTTTGTGTAAAAAATTAACTGAAGAAGCAAATTTTGAGTCATGTAGATGATGATGTACTTTGAATAATGAAAATCATTTTATTTTTAAAATAATTTGGTACTTTAAAAAAAGGCAATAGTTTGAAATGCTTATAACATTCTGTGAAATTTGAATTTTTTATAGTTAGGACACTTTGTAAAGTTGTAGAGATGAACATTTCTGATTCCTTAAATTTCTCAGGTTTCAAAAATATAAGAATCATTTGCAAAAATTAAAATACATTGTTAATACTCTTTAAAAACAATGTCTAATCAAAAAATAGTTTTTAAGAGTTTAAACTTTTTTAAAAATGATAACGTTATTCTGAAAACTATAAAATTTCAAAAACCGCCAGAACTGTAATTTTAAAAGTTCATAATTAATTCATCAGTTAATACTTAGTAATTATTGGGTATTTTGTTGATCAAAAGTATATTGTTTCAATATTTATTTATTTACGTACTTTGTATGCTGAATTTCCATTTTTGTAACTTTTAAACGATTGATGAATTTTTTACAGTGAAAGACCAAATGAGTTTTGAAATTGTGAAGGTGATTTCTTTTTCCAGTTCAACAGATTTAATTGTTCAAAGAGATAAACACTGTATACATGTTTAAGAGGTTTTAGCATTTGTTTAAATTTATTCACTTAAAAAATTTTTTATTGCAAATTCTTTGGAAATCGTTTATTAGATTATACAAATTATATATTTAAAAATAATGAATATGAAGTAAATATAAAATGGATAATTTTATGATAATACAATAATAATAATATAAGATAGGTAAATATATATAATGAAATAATATAAATTCAAAATAAATATAAAAAAATGAGAAAATGATGTCGTTTATAACAAATAAATATTATCGATGGTTTCAAAAGTTTTATAAAATTGTAAAATTACAATTTATTCAACATGTTTTACATATCCAAAAAGTCCAAAACATTTTTTAACAGGTTTAACAGTTTTGCAGATTTTTCATATAGTATTGTTTATTTTGAGATTTTTTCACCAATTTTTTAGTTTATATCATAATGTTGATAGTTGTTCCTAGATTTTTCAAAACTCTGAAGAAAATATAAAAAAAACTTTCGAAATTCTTGAATAACTGACCCATCAATTTGAAAAGTATGAAATTTCGACCTGTAAAACGTTCTACTACTGACAAAAATTGTATAAAACAATAATACTATAAAATTTTAAATACTGCCCAAATTCTTGAGAATCTGTGAAATTGTTCAAGAATTTAACTTATAGGAACAGTTAATAATCAAGTAATTATGCAAATAATTACAAAATAAGATTCAAACGATACTTTTTTTCCATTCTCTCAAAGTTGCCAAGAAAAGCTTAGAATTTAAGATATTTTTCAGCTTTTTCTTATGACAAAAAAAATTACCTTGAATACTGTAACGTCGTGTTGCAAAACAGTGATCGCATGCTTAATGCGAATTACATTCGAGTAGTTTTGATTTCCATCAAAGAAGGCGTTCGAAGCCATGTTGCATGATGAATGTCAATTTAATGGTTTGATTTTGTAGTGCCGTCAATACCAACGTTGGTTACGATCAGTTTTGTTAAGTTCGAGCAAGCAATAACTGCTTAACCTCTCGAACTTTCAAAAATCTCTATTGCATTCAGTGAAGGAGCATTCTTCATTTTTATCTTAAAAAAAAATTTTTTGCAGTGTGACAATATTTATTCATGGAGGTAACTCGGTAATATTCAGGAATCCAAAGAATTTCAGTTTCATCTCGAAAAATCCGGAAAATCTTTAAAAGTTCATGAAATTCCAAGAATATCGGGATATCTTGAAAATTTACGGAAAATGACTTTCCCGTCCTGAAAACTAGAAATAGACGTGAAATCTAAAACGAAGGAGACTCGCTCGAAAGTCGCGATGTTTATTTTATCCTTGCTAATCAAGGGACGTATTTGCGCTTTATAATCCTTGGTCGGCTAAGAAGGTGAAATCTGAAAGCTTAGTGGAATCTCCTCTCGGTCGGATGGGTAATCCCAGAGTGCCCCTCAACTTTATTTCTAGCCCTCCGCGTTCTCCTTCATTGGGGCGAAGGCTGCAGCGGCGTCTTAGGTTGCCGCATGGAAACTCGCCCCGTCGACTTAATGGCTTATTTTATTCGGTAATATCGCTGCTCGCGACGCTCGCGAGCTTCAAATATCGGCGCTATAAATTATCGAACCGAGTGGAATAATTTCCGCAGGAAAAAATTGCCATAAATTACGCATCAGCGGCGTCGAAGGGAAGGTTGCCAGATGAACGGATTTTTTTAGAGGAAAAAATTTTTACGGGTATTGGAGCATTTTTACCTGATTTTTCAAAATCTTAAATGAGTGAATTTTTTTGACGGAGTGCAATTTATCGTTATGAAAATTTTTTGTTGACTGTTAAATTCATAGAGTAGGTTTACAAATAACTAGGTATATTTTAATAAAAACACGTGACTATGAATTCAACTAATTAGTTATAAACTAAATAAATTGAAAAAAGTAGGCAAAAAAATGAAAAAATTATGGGAAAGAGTTTCTTGTAGAATAAAATTTCTTTCGGAATTTTATGATTTTGTTATCTTGGACTTTTTGGTCACAATTGTAGGATTTATTGATTTCTTTAAATTTTTAAAGTTTTTATAACTTTTAAAATTAAAAAATGCACATTTTTGAGTTTTGTTAATCATTGATATCATTTTTTAATTTTTCAGAGTTTTTAAAATTTCGAGATTAATATTTAAAATTTGAAAAAAACTGACGATCTTCACAAAACAAAAAGCTTTCTTTGATTTTCAAAAAAATTTGAGTAGTGAAAAATTTAGATAATTACACAAAATTCTAAGAACTTTTCATAATTATAAAAATTCATAGTTCATAAATGAAATCTCCAGTTTTACATTTCGTAAAAATTCTCGATTTATTTCGAATTTTACAAAATTTCTAATTATCTACGTGAGGTGAAAGAAATTTTTATTTTGAATCTTTCTAAGAATAGCTTTGATGTTTTGAAGTTTTACTAAGTTAAAAAATTTTGTGTAATCAATATAATTAAAAACCATTTTCAAAATTCCACGAAATTTTCTATACTTTTCATATTATCAACAAACTGTGCATTTTTCGATGCCTTCAAGTTTATGAAATAAATTCATTGTAAATTGATAATTTTTGTGTCAGAAAAGTTTTCTGACCCTGAAAAATTTAAAAAGTAGTCTTATAATTGAATAACACAAAATTTTTAAAATTTTTTTCAGATCTGAAAATTCAATAACATTTTCTGAAATTCAGAAAATATTGCGACTTTTGAGAAATATCAAGTCTAGAAGATATTAGTTTTTTATATTTCGTTGATTTATAAAGTTTTTAGATATACATCAAATATAAAAATATTCTGACTATCTTGAAATTTTGAATTATCTGAAGTATTTGTCATAATTTTCTCAAATCTCACAAATTTTTGAAATTGATGGAATTTTTAGTTACACTGCTGAATTAATTATGCTGTTTAGTTAAGAAAATTTTTTAATTTCTGAATACCTATTAGTCCATGAGCCGACTCGGAAAAACGTGCCTATCAGGCTAAAGTGAAAATTGAAAATTTCTCAGTAGTTTGATGACCATGAATGATTTAACAACATGGTTGCCAC